>JAUCMX010000007.1:2374120-2386620 GCA_033459395.1 Hemibagrus guttatus | reverse complement strand
CTAAAACATTTTTTTTTTAAAGTTAGCGATGTTTATCTTAGACCATGGATGTCTCTGATGCTGACGCTAATCATTTATAATCTGGTGTTTATAATCATTTATAATCTCACTCTCTGGTGTTTATAATCATTTATAATCAGACTCTCTGGTGTTTATAATCATTTATAATCACACTCTCTGGTGTTTATAATCATTTATAATCACACTCTCTGGTGTTTCTAATCATTTATAATCACAGTCTCTGGTGTTTATAATCATTTATAATCACGCTCTCTGGTGTTTATAATCATTTATAATCACGCTCTCTGGTATTTATAATCATTTATAATCACGCTCTCTGGTGTTTATAATCATTTATAATCAGACTCTCTGGTGTTTATAATCATTTATAATCACACTCTCTGGTGTTTCTAATCATTTATAATCACACTCTCTGGTGTTTCTAATCATTTATAATCACACTCTCTGGTGTTTATAATCATTTATAATCACACTCTCTGGTATTTATAATCATTTATAATCACACTCTCTGGTGTTTATAATCATTTATAATCACACTCTCTGGTGTTTATAATCATTTATAATCACACTCTCTGGTGTTTATAATCATTTATAATCACACTCTCTGGTGTTTATAATCATTTATAATCACACTCTCTGGTGTTTATAATCATTTATAATCACACTCTCTGGTGTTTATAATCATTTATAATCACACTCTCTGGTGTTTATAATCATTTATAATCACACTCTCTGGTGTTTATAATCATTTATAATCTCACTCTCTGGTGTTTATAATCATTTATAATCACACTCTCTGGTGTTTATAATCATTTATAATCTCACTCTCTGGTGTTTATAATCATTTATAATCACACTCTCTGGTGTTTCTAATCATTTATAATCACACTCTCTGGTGTTTCTATTCATTTATAATCACACTCTCTGGTATTTATAATCATTTATAATCACACTCTCTGGTGTTTATAATCATTTATAATCTCACTCTCTGGTGTTTCTAATCATTTATAATCACAGTCTCTGGTGTTTATAATCATTTATAATCACGCTCTCTGGTGTTTATAATCATTTATAATCACGCTCTCTGGTATTTATAATCATTTATAATCACGCTCTCTGGTGTTTATAATCATTTATAATCAGACTCTCTGGTGTTTATAATCATTTATAATCACACTCTCTGGTGTTTCTAATCATTTATAATCACACTCTCTGGTGTTTCTAATCATTTATAATCACACTCTCTGGTGTTTATAATCATTTATAATCACACTCTCTGGTATTTATAATCATTTATAATCACACTCTCTGGTGTTTATAATCATTTATAATCACACTCTCTGGTATTTATAATCATTTATAATCACACTCTCTGGTGTTTATAATCATTTATAATCACACTCTCTGGTGTTTATAATCATTTATAATCACACTCTCTGGTGTTTATAATCATTTATAATCACACTCTCTGGTGTTTATAATCATTTATAATCACACTCTCTGGTGTTTATAATCATTTATAATCACACTCTCTGGTGTTTATAATCATTTATAATCACACTCTCTGGTGTTTATAATCATTTATAATCACACTCTCTGGTGTTTATAATCATTTATAATCACACTCTCTGGTGTTTATAATCATTTATAATCACACTCTCTGGTGTTTATAATCATTTATAATCACACTCTCTGGTGTTTATAATCATTTATAATCACACTCTCTGGTGTTTATAATCATTTATAATCACACTCTCTGGTGTTTATAATCATTTATAATCACACTCTCTGGTGTTTATAATCATTTATAATCACACTCTCTGGTGTTTATAATCATTTATAATCACACTCTCTGGTGTTTATAATCATTTATAATCACACTCTCTGGTATTTATAATCATTTATAATCTCACTCTCTGGTGTTTATAATCATTTATAATCACACTCTCTGGTGTTTATAATCATTTATAATCTCACTCTCTGGTGTTTATAATCATTTATAATCACACTCTCTGGTGTTTCTAATCATTTATAATCACACTCTCTGGTGTTTCTATTCATTTATAATCACACTCTCTGGTATTTATAATCATTTATAATCACACTCTCTGGTGTTTATAATCATTTATAATCTCACTCTCTGGTGTTTCTAATCATTTATAATCACAGTCTCTGGTGTTTATAATCATTTATAATCACGCTCTCTGGTGTTTATAATCATTTATAATCACGCTCTCTGGTATTTATAATCATTTATAATCACGCTCTCTGGTGTTTATAATCATTTATAATCAGACTCTCTGGTGTTTATAATCATTTATAATCACACTCTCTGGTGTTTCTAATCATTTATAATCACACTCTCTGGTGTTTCTAATCATTTATAATCACACTCTCTGGTGTTTATAATCATTTATAATCACACTCTCTGGTATTTATAATCATTTATAATCACACTCTCTGGTGTTTATAATCATTTATAATCACACTCTCTGGTGTTTATAATCATTTATAATCACACTCTCTGGTGTTTATAATCATTTATAATCACACTCTCTGGTGTTTATAATCATTTATAATCACACTCTCTGGTGTTTATAATCATTTATAATCACACTCTCTGGTGTTTATAATCATTTATAATCACACTCTCTGGTGTTTATAATCATTTATAATCACACTCTCTGGTGTTTATAATCATTTATAATCACACTCTCTGGTGTTTATAATCATTTATAATCACACTCTCTGGTGTTTATAATCATTTATAATCACACTCTCTGGTGTTTATAATCATTTATAATCACACTCTCTGGTGTTTATAATCATTTATAATCACACTCTCTGGTGTTTATAATCATTTATAATCACACTCTCTGGTGTTTATAATCATTTATAATCACACTCTCTGGTGTTTATAATCATTTATAATCACACTCTCTGGTGTTTATAATCATTTATAATCACACTCTCTGGTGTTTATAATCATTTATAATCACACTCTCTGGTGTTTATAATCATTTATAATCACACTCTCTGGTGTTTATAATCATTTATAATCACACTCTCTGGTGTTTCTAATCATTTATAATCACACTCTCTGGTGTTTCTAATCATTTATAATCACACTCTCTGGTGTTTCTAATCATTTATAATCACACTCTCTGGTGTTTCTAATCATTTATAATCTCACTCTCTGGTGTTTATAATCATTTATAATCACACTCTCTGGTGTTTATAATCATTTATAATCACACTCTCTGGTGTTTATAATCATTTATAATCTCACTCTCTGGTGTTTATAATCATTTATAATCTCACTCTCTGGTGTTTCTAATCATTTATAATCACACTCTCTGGTATTTATAATCATTTATAATCTCACTCTCTGGTGTTTATAATCATTTATAATCACACTCTCTGGTGTTTATAATCATTTATAATCTCACTCTCTGGTGTTTATAATCATTTATAATCACACTCTCTGGTGTTTCTAATCATTTATAATCACACTCTCTGGTGTTTCTATTCATTTATAATCACACTCTCTGGTATTTATAATCATTTATAATCACACTCTCTGGTGTTTATAATCATTTATAATCTCACTCTCTGGTGTTTCTAATCATTTATAATCACACACTCTGGTGTTTCTTCTTCTTCTTCTTCTTCTTCTTCTTCTTCTTCTTTCGGCTTTTCCCTTCAGGGGTCTCCACAGCGAATCATCTCTCTCCACCTATCCCTATCTTCTGCATCCTCAACACTTGCACCCACTAGCTTCATATCCTCATTAATTCCATCCATATTTACATGGTGTTAATTATGTCCATGTAAATTGTAGGTGACGTCCTCCACCTGTTAGAGTCCAGCAGTGTTAAATATGGTCTAATTATAGCGTTTGACATTTAGTTCAGAAAGCGATTTGTCTCGTTCCACATGAATGTTTCCTTCCTGGAGGTCAAACGGGTATAAATACAGCAGTGAGGAGGATCCTTGGGCGCGAGGGACCGAGCGTTACCTGACTTCACAGGGGCTGAGGAGGACGACAGGATGCAGAGGAAACAATCAGTTAAAGTGGAGGAGGGAGGATGCGGGGACGAGGACGGAGACGTGGACAGACAGGGAAACACTGCCCGCTTCTATCACCCACTGGTGAGTGAAAACACTTTAAACCGAGTCCTGGGTCAAATCCCGTTTACACCAGAGGAGGGAACACTAACAGCTTGAGTTTTTATAATAATAATAATAATAATAACAACAACAACAACAACAACAACAACAATAATAACAATAATAATAATAATAATTTATAATAAAGGTTTCCACACCCCAAAGACAAGCTGTAAAAGGACTTTTAGTTTATTTAATCTTCTTCTTCTTCTTCTTCTTTCGGCTTTTCCCTTCAGGGGTCGCCACAGCGAATCATCTCTCTCCACCTATCCCTATCTTCTGCATCCTCAACCCTTGCACCCACTAGCTTCATATCCTCATTAATTCCATCCATATACCTCCTCTTTGGCCTTCCTCTTTGCCTCCTGCCTGGCAGCTCCATGTCCAACATTCTCCTACCAATATACTCACTGTCCCTCCTCTGAACATGTCCAAACCATCTTAATCTGGCCTCCCTAACTTTGTCCCCCAAACGTCCAACATGAGCTGTCCCTCTGATGTACTCATTCCTAATCCTGTCCAATCTTGTCACTCCCAAAGAGAACCTCAACATCTTCAGCTCTGCTACCTCGAGCTCTGACTCCTGTGTCTTCCTCATTGACACTGTCTCTAAACCATACAGCATGGCCGGTCTCACCACTGTCCTGTACACCTTCCCCTTGATTCTCGCTGATATTTTCCTATCACACAGAACTCCCGACACCTTTCTCCACCCATTCCACCCTGCCTGCACTCGCTTCTTTACCTCTTTCCCACACTCTCCATTACTCTGGACTGTTGACCCCAAGTACTTAAACTCCTGTACCTTCTTCACCTCTTCACCCTGTAACCTTACTGTTCCACTTCCCTCCCTTTCATTCACACACATGTACTCAGTTTTACTACGACTGACCTTCATTCCTCTTCTCTCCAACGCAAACCTCCACCTCTCCAGGTTTTCCTCCACCTGCTCCCTGCTCTCACTACAGATCACAATGTCATCTGCAAACATCATTGTCCAAGGAGACTCCTGTCTGACCTCCTCTGACAACTGGTCCATCACTATAGCAAACAGGAAGGGGCTCAGAGCCGATCCCTGATGCAGTCCCACCTCCACATTGAACTCCTCTGTCTGACCTACAGCACACCTCACCACTGTCCTGCTCCTCTCGTACATGTCCTGCACCACTCTGACATACTTCTCCGCTACTCCTGACTTCCTCATACAGTACCACAGCTCTTCTCTTGGCACCCTGTCATACGCTTTCTCCAAGTCTACAAACACACAGTGCAACTCCTTCTGACCATCCCTATACTTCTCCATCAAAATTCTCAGAGCAAAAATTGCATCTGTTGTGCTCTTTCTGGGCATGAAGCCATACTGCTGCTCACAAATTTCCACTACCTTCCTTAACCTAGCTTCCACTACTCTTTCCCATACCTTCATTGTATGGCTCATCAACTTTATCCCCCTATAGTTACTGCAACTCTGCACGTCACCCTTATTCTTAAAGATCGGCACTAACACA
This sequence comes from Hemibagrus guttatus, assembly GCA_033459395.1. Taxonomy (NCBI): domain Eukaryota; kingdom Metazoa; phylum Chordata; class Actinopteri; order Siluriformes; family Bagridae; genus Hemibagrus; species Hemibagrus guttatus. The sequence continues at coordinate 2,380,921 of JAUCMX010000007.1, read as the reverse complement.
CTTCTTCTCCATTCCTCAGGCATCCTCTCATTCTCTAAAACCCTGTTGAACAAATTAGCTAAAAATTCCACTGCTGCCTCTCCCAGACACTTCCAGACCTCCACCGGAATGTCATCAGGACCAACTGCCTTCCCACTTTTCATCCTCTTCAAAGCCTTCCTGACTTCATCCTTTCTAATCTTATCTACTTTCTGTTCCACAGAGTTCACCCCTTCTACTCTTTTTTCCCTCTCATTTTCCTCATTCATCAGCTCCTCAAAGTATTCCTTCCATCTCCTCTGTACACTCTCCTCACTTGTGAGCACCCTTCCATCTCTATCCTTAATAACTCTAACTTGCTGCACATCCTTCCCATCTCGATCCCTCTGCCTAGCTAACCTGTACAAGTCCTTCTCTCCTTCTCTAGTGTCTAACCTAGTGTACAACTCTTCATATGCCTTCTGCTTGGCCTTAGACACCTCCCTCTTCACTCTGCGCTGTAACTCCTTGTATTCCTGTCTATTCTCTTCAGTCCTGTCCATGTCCCACTTCTTCTTGGCTAACCTCTTCCTCTGGATACTATCCTGAACTTCCTCATTCCACCACCAAGTCTCCTTATCTTCTTTCCTCCTTCCAGATGACACACCCAGCACCTTTCTCCCTGTCTCCCTGATCACTTCTGCTGTAGTTTCCCAGTCATCTGGCAGCACTACCTGACCACCCAGAGCCTGCCTCAACTTCTGTCTAAATTCCTCACACCATTCCTCCTTTTTCAGCTTCCACCACTTGGTTTTCTTCTCTATCTTTGACCTCTTCGTCTTACAGACCATCAAAGTCATCCTACACAGCACCATCCTATGCTGTCTGGCTACACTCTCTCCCACTACCACTTTACAGTCACTAATCTCTTTCAGATTGCCTCTTCTACAGAGAATGTAGTCTACCTGTGTTCTCCTACCTCCACTCTTGTAAGTCACTCTATGCTCCTCCCTCTTCTGAAAATAAGTGTTAACCACACCCATGTCCATCCTCTTAGCAAAGTCCACTACCATCTGTCCTTCAAGGTTCCTTTCCTTAACTCCAAACTTGCCCATCACCTCCTCATCACCTGTGTTCCCCTCGCCAACATGTCCATTAAAATCCGCTCCTATCACCACTCTCTCACCCGTGGGAATACTCTCCATCACCTCATCTAATTCACTCCAGAATCTCTCTTTCTCCTCTAACTCACAACCTACCTGTGGGGCATAACCACTAACAACATTCAACATCACCCCTTCAATCTCTAACTTCAGACTCATCACCCTGTCTGACACTCTCTTCACCTCCAGGACATTCCTCACAAACTCCTCCTTCAGGACCACACCTACCCCATTTCTCTTACTATCCACACCATAATAAAACAGCTTGAATCCTGCTCCTATACTACGAGCCTTGCTACCCTTCCACCTGGTCTCCTGTACACACAGTATATCCACCTTCCTTCTCTCCATCATATCAGCCAGCTCTCTACCTTTCCCTGTCATAGTACCAACATTCAGAGTTCCTATTCTCAGTCCTACACTCTTACCTTTCCTCTTCTCTCTCTGTCTGCGCACTCTCCTCCCTCCTCTACTTCTTCGACCAACAGTAGCCCAATTTCCACCGGCGCCCTGTAGGTCAACGGCGCCGATGGCGGTCGTTGTTAACCCGGGCCTCGACCGATCCGGTATGAAATTCGTACTGACGATTCGCATGGTTAAATTTGGCAATGTTTTACGCCGGATGCCCTTCCTGACGCAACCCTCTCTATTTATCCGGGCTTGGGACCGGCACAGAAGTCACTGGACTGTGACCCCCATGGCTAGATTACTTTTAGTTTATTTAATAAATTATAATATAATAAAATTATGATTCAATTAGAATAAATATGTTAGTGTTAATTAAATATTTCTTTTACTTCAAATACAAATTGCATTTTAATTTATAAAAACAGTCTGCTGGGTCTAACATGTGCTCTTTATAATAATATCAATTTATAGTTAGATATCAATAGTGATTTTTTTTTTTTCACATAACAAAACTAGCCAAATTATTAGCCATAAAGAAAACTAGCCATATTGGGAAACTAGCTATGTAAGAAATTAGCTAAATAAAGAACTAGCTTTGTAGGGAATTAGCCACCCTATCAGCCATAGGGGGGGAAAACTAGCTATATAGGAAATTAACTACAGAGAGAGCTAGCTATACAGGGACCTAGCCACCTTATTAACCATATAGAAAACTAGATATATAGGAAACTAGCTAAGGAAGGACCCAGCTTTATAGGGAACTAGTCACATTATTAGCCATATAGGAAACTAGCTAAAGAGGGAACTAGCTATATAGGGAACAAGCCACTCTATTGGTCATATACAAAACTAGCTATATAGGAAACTAGCTTTATAGGGAACTAGCCAGTAAGCCATGTAAAAAAAAAACAATTAGCTACATAATGAACTAGCCACCTTATCAGCTATATTAGGACATTAGCCACATTATTAGTCCTCTAGAAATCTAGCCATATAGAAAACTGACCTCTTACTAAAATAGCCTGACAGGAAACTAGCCTTATAGGACACTAGCCAAGATATTTGTCATATAGAAAATCAGCCATGTTATTGGCTTCTTTCTACAATTTCAACTCAGAAATCACCTTCTCCGGTCGGGTACGTTTTCTGAAAACATGCTCTGGTCTAGAGGGAAAGCAAAGTCTGATGAACAGAGCTCATGTTGTAAAGTTTTAGAAATAACAAGCTGCACCTTTAAGCAGAAACCGTAACCACCGTCGCCTGAAGGGTCAGCGCATACAAGTCCTTAGTTTTCTCAAGCAGTCCTGTGACTGTCTGAGCGACCCAGAGATGAGCTCAGAGCTGACAAAGAGCCGTGATTTCAGCCCCACTTTACAGAAAACCCGAGATGACTCTCGCTCTTCATTCTCGTCACACAATACCTGAGATTCAACAGCTTCTAAAATCAACCCTCTGGGCTTCACACCTTAAAAGCGTATGTGTTTTATTCGCCATGCTTCGTGACCTCTCCACAGCGTTTTTATTAATTGTGTTAATATTAATGGTCACACTGGAGGAATGTACAGACAATGGGAAGCGCTCGAGGAGCATCAAAGCCTCGAAACCTGGCAAGGAACTTGGGATCAAAGAGAATCCGAGGAGCAGAAGCTGGGCTCGGAGCCGGCAGCCTCTAACGAGTAGAATTAACATGTATTAATTCCAGGCTTGCGTCAAGCAGGCAGATGTCGCGTCCAAGCTCGGAGCGGAACAAAGATATAGCGGGAATGATTAAGTTATTGAACGAAGCGTCGTACTACAGCGAGTGGGGTGTTATCATGACGCGTAAGATCTTTATCTCTGCGTTTGATGAAGGAGACAGTCGATCTCACGGGTCTTGTTATAATAATCCCGGTCTAATTGTGGAATGTATTTACATTTATTCATTTATTCCTTCAGTCAAAGTGGCTCTGGATAAAAAAGTTTTAGTTTACAAGCACAAGACGAGGCTAATCAAGTCCAAGAGCGGCTACAACAACATACACTTCAAGATATTTTCAAAAGATTTAATATAAATGATTTATTCTTAAAAGATTCACAACTTTACTGAGTTTAGCCGCTGTACAAGAGCGTCGTTTATGTTCCTCAGTACAGCGCGACTGCAACCGCTGAAATATACACCTAGAACCCAATGCTAAGTCTAATTACGGGAGACTTTTGTCAGTAGTTTACCAACATATCTGAGATAAATGTTGGCGTTCCACATGGTTTGGTCTCATTTCTGCTGACGCTGTGCCTTCAGGTTGTCATTATATACGAAACCTAGCTGATAAATGCAAGCTACAGGCTAAATCCTTAAGCTCAGTCGCTAGCTAAGTTATATGTATATGCTCGACAGTAATGTTTATAGTTTGCAGTTGCCTAGCAACAGTGAACGTACATCTTTATCGTGGTAAGTTGTTGTGATTTCTCAGATTTATTTATTATTATATGAATTTTAGTGCAGTTGTGGTAAGATTCTGTGATTTATTTTTTTGTTTGCTCATAATTTGTCATGTGCGAGTGCAAATAAAAAATAAAAACACATTTTTTACGCAGTTTAATAACTGAAATTTTTAGAGAAAGCTTATATATATATATATATGCAGTCTTAGCATGTATGTTTTTAGCTTGTGTACAAAACTGAACTGGATTTAATTATAAAATCAGTGAAAAACAAATCAAGCAGTTGTTTTTCAGTAATTAAGTGTATTACACTATATTGCCAAAAGTTTTGGGACAACCCTCCAAATCATTGAATTCAGGTGTTGTTGTTCAGATGTTGGGCTCGGCCCCTTAGTTCCAGTGAAAGGAACTCTTAATGCTTCAGCATACCAAGACATTTTGGACAATTTCATGCTCCCAATTTTGTGGGAACAGTTTGGGGATGACCCCTTCCTGTTCCAACATGACTGCACACCAGTGCACAAAGCAAGGTCCATAAAGACATGGATGAGAGAGTTTGGTGTGGAGGAACTTGACTGTCCTGCACAGAGTCCTGACCTCAACCCCATAGAACACCTTTGGGATGAATTAGAGCGGAGACTGCAAGCCAGGCCTTCTCGTCCAACATCAATGCCTGACCTCATAAATGTGCTTCTATAGGAACGGTCAAAAATTCCCATAAACACACTCCTAAACCTTGTGGAAAGCCTTCCCAGAAGAGTTGAAGCTGTTATAGCTGCAAAGGGCGGGACAACTCCATATTACATTCATGTGCATGTAAAGGCAGACGTCCCAAAACTTTTGGCAATATAGAGTATGTCAGAAGCATCAGCACCAATTCTAGTGTATTTTGTTTCAGAAATGCTTTTGAAATGTAGGAGCTTTAAAAAGCTTTCTTCTTCTGCTTGACTTCTTTCTGATCAGATCGTTCTACTTCTTGGCAACACACCAGAGACCCGTTGTGAAATTTTGATCCCTTCCTCATGTCATCCCACATGTTAATTCCTCTCTCTTTAAAAAAAAAAAAGTAGGAGCTTGAAAACAACCAGGAATCATTTCACAGATACATAATGCAGGCGTGCTGCTCTTCGAGTCCGAATCCGGCAAGGTGAAGGAAGAAGCGCAGAGTTAATGATGCTGAGTGCTCACCCTAACTAGCACTCTGTCCAAGAAAGAAAACAGGCCCAGGGAAAATAATCAGGGCCTAGGCCTCTCTCCAGCCTGGCCCTTCAACATATTAAAGTCACTCACACACACTTTCTGCAGCGCTGTTTACGTGTGTGTGTGTGTGTGTATGTGTGTGCTGTGGCGTACGGAGAATAGACCAGTGTTTCTCAGGCCTAGGCTTTCTCTGACAACTCATTAGCTTTAATTTGGCTGATGGATCTGGATGTGGAGCTCAGGGCTCTTGCAGACGCAGAGAGCCCCCGAAGGGGAGAGAGAGAGAGAGAGATAGCTAGAGAAGGAAAGAGAGAGAGAAGGAAAGAGAGCAGCCTAGTCTGGGATGATGCAAGGCAGAATCCTGCCCTTCTTAATGACTCCCGAGCAAAAGAAAACACATGCCATGTATGTGTGTGTGTGTGACTGACAGGTGTGTACCTCACCCGAGGGCAGAGAGGGAAATGAGCACTCAGTAGGTGTCAGCCTGTCTATCTGGTATCACCCCCTCACACCCCTCCACCTATCTTACTCACACACACACACACACACACACACACACACACTCACACACACACATCCTAGATCATATTGATACACAACAACCAGGGCTAATTATATACAGTCAGGAAAAGCTGGTGTGAATGATATGGGTAAAATGTTTTAGGGATGATGGGGGAGAGAATGTGGACCAAGATTATTAGCTTCACACACACACACACACACATACACATACTCACACACACACACACACTCCAGAATCCATTAGCTACACAGAAATCTCATATTGCATGAGTGTTTCCATTACTTTCTTTTTCATTCTCTTTGCACCAGCGCCTTTCTTAACATTTCATCGTATGTGACCAAAATGTGAGCACACGTGAGGGACGTGTGGATTAATACAGCACGTTATGCCCCAAAATCAACGCACGTGAATTTAGGAATATCTGTAACACGGTGTGATCGAAGGGGAAAAAGGAGAATCATAAATGAATCGTTGGAGATGAAATAATGTGATACATGAATCATTTGGAGAAAATGACACACATGAAAAAAGAAAGATTCACTTAAAAAAAAGTAAATTTAAATAAATAAATAAATAAATAAATAACGAACGCAAGTGTGATGGTGGGGGGATCACGTGGAAATAAATGAATCATTAGGGAGAAAATCAAACAAATCAAAATGATTCATAATATATCATAATATATCATGATATATATATATATATATATATATATGTATGTATATATAATTATTATTTTTTTTTTGCTGAAGGATTCATTCATAAATAAATTTATCATTTGAAAAAATAAATCATTCTCTGGGGACAAAAAATCATCTGGAAATGAAAAAAAAAAATATTAAAAGTGGGGTGAAAATAATTTTGGAATAAAATCGTGTGTGGAATCAAGTGAATCAGTGGAATAAAAAATCTTAAAATAAAGAATCATGGATAAAAATCACTTGTGTAAATAAATCAACAAATTGGAGGGAAAATGTGATTTTTTTTCATGTGAATGTTTATTGAATAATTAGAAAAAAATTAATAAAAGAAATATAGGAAGGAAAAAAAAAATCACATTAAGGAAAATAAACATGATTCATTATTATTATTATTATTTTTTGTGATAGACGTGTGGATTAATACAGC
>JAUCMX010000007.1:2359120-2369120 GCA_033459395.1 Hemibagrus guttatus | reverse complement strand
AATTTATCATCTAGTCTGGAGAATACGGTGCAACACGGACATGGTCGAAATGACAAGAAAACTGAGATGTAAAGAAACGGATGAAGAGCTCCGAGGAACACAGAGCGAGTCTGTAATGATCCTGTGACTCGACTCGGCTAGACACTGCCTCCACAGCACGCTAACAACACGAGATGGGGATCGGTCAGTACGTCGGGTACGTCCCATACGTCCACCCTGCTGGAAGGACAAACACGGGACGAACATGGTGACCACGAGGACGGAGACGAGATGCCAGATGGGACAGGATGATTATGACGTATACACCGACCAGGCATGATATTATGACCACCTGTCTAATATTGTGTCCTCCTTTTGCTGCCAAAACAGTCCTGACCCGTCAAGCACTGTGTATTCTGACACCTTTCTATCAGAACCAGCATTAACTTCAACAATCTGAGCAACAGTAGCTCGTCTGTTGGATCGGACCACACGGGCCAGCCTTCGCTACCCACGTGCATCAATGAGCCTTGGTCGTCCATGACCCTGTCTCCGGTTCACCACTGTTCCTTCCTTGGACCACTTTTGATAGATACTGACCACTGCAGACCGGGAACACCCCACAAGAGCTGCAGTTTTGGAGATGTTCTGATCCAGTGGTCTAGCCATCACAATTTGGCCCTTCGTCAAACTCGCTCAAATCCTTACGCTCGTCCATTTTTCCTGCTTCTAACACATCAACTTTGAGGACAAAATGTTCTCTTGCTGCCTAATATATCCCACCCACTAACAGGTGCCATGATGAGGAGATCATCAGTGTCATTCACTTCACCTGGCACTGCTCATCATGCCTGATCGGTGTAAATATTTATATATGGGTGTATGAGAGAGTGGAGTGATGGAAGCTGCTTCATACCTTCGCTAGCACTGCACTTCATACGCTGCATGTCAGAGTGCAGGGAGGGGACAGCAGGTTAGTGTGGATAATGAGCTCGAGCGATTATTAGAGCTATGAGGAGGTGCGACATCACACGGTTAGCGAGTTAGTAGGGTGAGAGCCCGTGGTACCGCTCACAGGACACGGCTGGTATAGAGATATCTCTCCATGCACAGGATCTGTACCTCATGTGTCATTAGAACAGAAGAATTCAGACGTTTCCCTGCGCTGTAAAAACCTCACATTGCTAAAAAAAATCTGGTACTAATACTATTTTTAATAGAAAACGATCAGGAGTTCTTTTCTTCTGAGACTTTTTATCAGAAGAAAAATAAAAGGCAAGGTTACGTCCTTCAAGTTCTTTTCTTACTGACAGGGAAACGTGCTGATATTCTTCCTGGACTCCAACACGTGCTACACACAAACAGATCGGGTTTACTTAAAGAACAAAAAACAAAAAAAACACCCAAAAGATGGAGTATCCCTTTACCAGACATAGAAAATTATTGAAATGCGGTATGCTGAAAAGCAGAAAAACGCTGTTTGTGGTGTGTGTGTGTGGCAGTAAAGGAAACACACTTGATTCCTGAAAGAACGAGTGAAACACACGACCCCCCACCTTCTGCTGCTGAGCTGGCCTTGTTCTCTCTCTTCCTCTTCTTCCGCTTGCCCTGTAGAGAGAAACGGAGCGTCTGTGAAAACCTTCGAAATGGCACTGTAGATAAAGTCAGGTTCATGTACGAAGCTTTTTATTTTTTAAGTTGCAAATTAAACGTTCTGAAATTCTCTGCTGCTGAAACCTTTAGGTTGAGGCCAATTTAGTTTTTGTCCCTTTAGTGTTGCCTGGTGCTATTCGGAGCGTCTCTGAGGTGCGTGATCGTGTCATCCACATTTTGGGGGATATTTAAACATGCCAGTTTAATTTCAACAGATATGGCGGCCCTTCCTTCACTTTTTTCACATAAGTTTATAGTTTAATCCCCAATTTTATTTGATTGGTTGGTTTTCACCTGTGAATGGATTATTTACTTATTTATTTTTTTTTTTTTGCACACAAAACCCAGACTTCCAGCTCCAGTTGTTTTATTTATTTATTCATTCATTCTCTCTTTTCCTTCTTTAAACATGCATGGTGTCTAGCTTCTCTTAGACATGTAAGGCTGTGTCTAGAGGTGTGTGTGTGTAGTTGTGTATTGAGATGTGTGTACAGATGTGTGTGGTTGTGTCTAGAGGTGTGCATGTGTGTGTAGGTGTGTATAGAGTTGTGTATAAAGCTGTGTGTGTGGTTGTGTCTAGAGGTGTGTGTGTGCAGTTGTGCCTAGAGGTGTGTGTGTATATATCTTACGTAGTTGTCCCGTGCGGACCAGCCGGGGTAGAGCTGAGAGTGAAGCTGCCGCTCTTTCCTGGCCAGCTCGTAGTATTTGGCCTGCTCTTCCCGAGACAGAGAGTGCCACTGCGAAGACACAGGAATCAGTCAGCCATCACACACACACTTATACTGTGTATAATAAGATTCACAATACAGGTCCGTCAACGTAACGTTATTTGATACAGGAAGATGTGTTCATTATGGCATGTTTTATTCTCACACGCATTATTACAGTAAATCTCACACACACACACACTCATCCTTACCCTCCTGCCTAGTATCTGATTGATAGCGGCGCTCTCTTTGAGCGTGCACTCGGCCACCACTTTAGCCCTCATCTCCTTCATATACAGCATGAAGGCGTTCAGGGGCTTCTTAATGTGCGGCTTCTTCTCTTCCTCCTTCTTTGCCGGCCCTGGAGACTTCCTGCGCCAAACAGAAACAACAGCTTTGTCACTGTGTGTGTGTGTGTGCTGGTAGACACAACACTGATAAAGTGAAGGAAGCTCAGAAAAACAACATGAGGGGGTGAAAGAGAGAGAGAGAGAGAGAGAGAGAAAGAGGTCATTGTTAGCAAGTTTTCCAAACAAATCGGAATCTCAGAGTGAACACCTGCGTGTGTGATCCATTTTCCATCAGCGGTGTGAGAATAAGAGGCACTGTGGTGCACGTGACGATTTGACGTTTTACATCTGGCTCTGATATTAGCAGCACAACACCGATCCTGAGCTAAAGCTGAATGCAAGTACTGAGTTTTGTTTTTAAATGCGGCTACACACAGCAGAAGAGCTTCACAGCTCCTAATGCCCAGGAACACTGCTGCTTTCATTTCCACCCTCACCCTCAGGAAGTCCACTTCTTACATTAAATTCACCTTTTTAAACAAAGAGTCCCACAGTGTCAAGTCAATCCAGGGGTCTGGAAATACAGTCCTCTCTTTTATTAGAAGAAGAAGAAGAAGAAGAAGAAGAAGAAGAAGAAGAAGAAGATAATGAAATAATTTAATAATAACGAAAAGTAATAATAATACTAAGAAGAAAATAATAAAAATTAATAGTAATAAGACTAAGAAGAAGAAAAATAAATAAATGATAATAAAAATAATAAGAACAATAATGTTAATTATTATTATCTGTAATGATTCAGCAATTTTAATAGGCCTGTTCTGAGTGAAAAGTGTAGAAGAATATAAAAAAAGCTGAACACAAGCCAAAATGTTCTCCAGATGTTTTCATGCTGATAAACTGATCTCATTCCCAAGCCTAAAACGACCGACAAGAACAGACTCATCAATGACTGGCGTCTCTTGCATGTGTGTGTATGTGCGTGCGTTTGTATACACTCACGTGTGTGCAGCAGGGCTCAGCTCTCCATTGGGTTCCTGTTTGATGGCAGGAGAGACTATAGCAGGGTGAGGGATTCCCGTCTGATGAAGGCCATGAGGATGATGAGGCACAACATGAGGAGGAAAACGATTTGACACCAGACTACAGACAGAGAGAGAGAGAGAGAGAGAGAGAGAGAGAGAGAGACAGAAAGACAGATGCAGACAGTCAGAGAGAGAGAGAGAGAGAGAGACAGAAAGACAGATGCAGACAGTCAGAGAGAGAGAGAGAGAGAGAGAGAGACAGAAAGACAGATGCAGACAGTCAGAGAGAGAGAGAGAGAGAGAGAGAAACAGAGAGAGAGAGAGAGAGAGAGAGAGAAACAGAGAGAGAGAGAAACAGAGAGAGAGACAGAAAGACAGATGCAGACAGTCAGAGAGAGAGAGAGAGAGAGAGAGAGAGAGAGAGAGAACGTATATTTAGGAAAGGTCCCAGATTGTGTTCCATTTAGTTTGCAGCTCCCTAGGTAGGCAGCCTTCTTGGGCAGCATTTACACTGCCAACATAAAAGCTGCTCCACTTGGAAGGCTGTGATGAGCTTCCCTTTCCTGCCAGTTTCTGTGTGTGTGTGTACACAGCGTAACCCTCTTCACTAGTTCACTTGAAAAAAGTTTCAACAAAATGGCGGAAGCAGCAGTCACTCCTCCCGACACTAACGGCACGTTTACATATGTAAATGAAACGCATGCCTTGCAGGTTAATTAGCTACGTCAATTAATTAGCAACTTCACCTGCAGCGTAGAGATTATGAACTGCGAATAGTTTTGTGTTTTCATCCTGAAAAAAACCTCATGAGCAACAAACGTGAGGATTAAACGCAAAGCTATCCTGAATGTGATGTGTAAAGATTCCTGGGTTTAAACGCTGGGCAGCGATGCGGCAGCATCCACATGCACGTGTGTCTGATCTGAGAACGTCTCTCTCTCACACACACACACACACACACACACTCTCCATACTATTCCCTGTTCACTCTTTGACATGGTTTTTTTTTTTGTGAGCCTCTTAATGATGTGTCTAGACTAAACATACACACCCCCACCATCCACACACACCTTTTCATTCATATTTCACAAGTAGCCCAAATAAAGACGCTCTCAAAGGAACCATTATGAGTCCTGCTACAGGCAAAGAGCCGAGTGTGCAGTTACCCTGGAAACCGAGGAGAACTCGACACCTGAGACCACCTTCTACACACACACACACACACACACACACACACACACACACACACACACCTTTCCAAAAAACCACAGAAACCACTTCCTCCAGCGGTCTGAATAGGACACCTTTCAGATAGTGACAGTGCGGGTTTGCAGCCGAGCACAATGGGGCATTATCACTAATCGCGCGAGAGAGAGAGAGAGCACACACCTCTGACTAACCAACCAGCTTCTGTGACAGCTCTACAAACGGGTTCTACATGGAGGAGTCGAATCTGACCGCGGGGCTGAAGCTGTCACAGCAGCCGTCAGATGCAGCGTTAATAATAAGCAGTGTTTTGTTTTGTAATTAGGGAATTACTGTGTAAAGGAATCTCACGGCTCGTCAACTGCTGAAGCCGGAAAGACGCGTGGGCGAGTCAAAAACTTATTATTTAAAATGTATTATTGCAAAAAAATAAAAAAATAAAAATAATAAATAAATAAATAATTTTTAAATAATACAAACAAAAAACAAAAAAAATAAAAAAAATCATTAAAAAAATGGGAAATATTAAATAAATAAATAAAAATCTGCACTTCATAATCCCCATTTCCATCGAATCGTTTCACAAGAGTCCGAACTTCCTCTAAAAATAAAATCAGAAGCGAGTCGATTTTCATACGGCACTTCATTTGATTCACATGACTCCCTTCTGTTTTAGTTTGAAGACCAGCTTCTGTCGCAGCTCCTCTGCTATAAAGTATCCAAATCCCACGCATTTCAGAGACAAGCTACAGGACTCGAGACTTGGTGTTCGATTAGTGAATGGTCGACATGGCGACGCTCACGACCTTGTCCATCTCATCCGGGTTAAAGTTGAAGACAATTACGTTATGCACGACTTCAGCAAGTCTTTAAGTGTTAAAGTGTTGAACGGTTTGCTGCTGTTCAGTCGTGAAAGCTACTTCTAAAGGCTGGGAGCGGAGTACGATATTCGTATCACACGATATAATCACAATATTCGGTATAATTTGGTTAACAAATCGCCAGCGTTAAAACTGCAAAAATGAGGAAGTTTTTTTAAATTAAAACAATAATCTCTCAGCAAAGTGTCCCACAATGTTCAGATGACATCATCGTATTGAATCGTCCCGGCCTAACTTTATGAATGTGGATTGTCAAGGCTGATCTGAATAAAAATTCACACACACACACACACACACACACACCTGGACATGGAGGCATTCATAGCGAGGGCTGGGTACGGGTGACGGAAACCTCCTGGAGGGATGGAGTACATGGGCTGTGCTTGTCTGAAAGAAAGAAGCAAAGATCATATAAGAGTATTAGAAACTACCGAATTAACACTATTCTATTTTCTTCTGTGTGTGTGTGCGAGAAAGAGAGATTGTGTGAGGAGTGTACTCACTGTGGGACGAGCCAGCCCAGAGGGTGAGGGATCTGCCCAACAGCCCCTGGAGAGAGGGGGTAATATGGAGACAGCTCAGAGGGGTGTGGGGTCCGTGGAATACCTGTAGAAGAAGATTCAGTCTTAGAACCACAGGCAGGAAATGGACAACCTTTGTGTGTGTGTGTGTGTGTTTAGTACCTGTCTTAGGGTCCAGGATCTCTGGGGAGAGGTGTGCAGGTGGTGTGGCTGGAGGAAAGTGATCATTACTGTAGGTTATGAGGGGGGTCAGCGGGTGCATGTGAGCATGCTGCACCACAGGAACCTTATTAGACTGAGAGAGAGAGGGAGAGAGGGGTTGGGGGATAAAAACAAATTACTGGGTGGATTTGTGTTTACAATTGCAGTGTATATCCAGATGTGGTACATTAGTGTGTGTGTGTGGGGGCATGTAGTAGCACAGAGACAGAAATAAAAATAAAAAATAAAGTGTGTGATGCAATCTGGCTCAACCCCAAAAAAAACATCTTAAATGGTAGCCTGTGCCAAAAAGGTTCACGCCCGTCACTAACACACACAAAGACGAAGTGTATCAGCATGTTCATGTTTGCACAGTAGAGGAGTGACAGTAGAGTAGAGTAGAGAGAGAGAGAGAGAGAGAGAGAGAGAGAGAGAGAGAGAGAGAGAGAGAGAGAGAGAGAGAGAGAGAGAGAGAGAGAGAAGGGTACAGAGAGAGAGAGAGAGAGGAGTACCGAGAGAGAGAGAGAAAAAAAAAAAAAGAGTGAGAGAGAGAGAGAAAGAGAATGGACGAGTGAGTCTGGGTGAAAACAGAAAATAAACGCTGTCTGTCGCGGCCTGCGCTCGCTCTGGTTAATGGTACTCCTGCTGTACCTGCGACTTGCCGAGACTCGTTCCGGAGCGAAGCGTTTGTTACAAAGAGCATGTAGTACACCGTTTGAAGAAAGATGAGAGGCAGACTATCAGGTCAGCTCCTCTGATTTATCCTGCAGAGAAAGCTCTGGGCGATATGTGCACTAAAACCAGCCTGTTATGGCGAGTTCACACTGCAGGATTTTCAGAGTGTTGGGATCACGGTTGTGTTCACACTGCACGACTGTCTGGTGGAGCTTTCAGTCACTGCTGTGTTCACACTGCACCATGGATCAGAGACAGGAGGTTACACTGCACAACAGGAAGAATCACAGACGACTCTGTCTGGTCCGCAAACTGTGTTTCACAACCGAACGTACGCGAGAAGTGAAAGAAATAACGCAAGATCACGAGACTGGAAATGGAACCGCGCAAGAAGTTCAGGATCCAAATGGTCAGTGCGGGGAACAAGGACTGTGCGTCCTGCAGAATTGATCAAATGAATAAACTTGCAACGTGCTGCTGCGGCTGGTCAAACAAACGTTCCTGCTTGGCGTATTATTGCTATATTTAAGACATTTCTTTAATATTTCTCATAATAAGTCATTTCTCTAATAAAAACCCTAAACTCTATTAAACTATAATATTGTGCTCCAACCGAAGCCATACTTGCTGATATCGTGGTCTGAAACTCCTCCCCGAAGTGCCCGCTGGCCTGTATCTTGCTCTGTCACTGGCTGGAAGTCATCCCTTTCACACCGCAGGAACTTGAGTCGCCGACCGGTCCAGATTATTGTTTAGCAGATCGTGTCTTTGGTAATTCACACTGCGCGATTGTCACTCGTGTGCACGAGCTCTGATTTCGGGCATTTGTCTGCAAACGAGTCAACAATCCGAAAAAAAAAAAAAGAATGCGGGGGGGGAAAAAAAAAAAAAAAAAAAAAAAAAAAAAAAAAGGTGGTTCTCGCTTTACTTGACGCTGGGACACCTACACACTTTCAAAAAAAAAACAACAACAAAAAAAAAAAAACCCACACGTCCGGCGTCCACATTTGGTACTGAACGTCGTCCTTCTGACCAATCAGAATTTCTGGTATTTGGCGGATGCCCTTATCCAGAGCGACATTTTTTTACACAACTGAGCAATTGAGGGTCGCTCAAGGGCCCAGCAGTGGCAGCTTGGTGGATGTGGGATTCAAACTCACAACCTTGTGATCATTAGTCCAATGGCTTAACCACCTTAACTAGAACCGTTTTCTTTTTCACACTTGGCTGGACGTCGTGAGTTAAAAACAGTTTCACGCTATTTTGTCTGGAGCACAGAGACAGGATGTGTAACCTGCAACAGAATTTGAAATCCAAACAAAAGGCCCACACACTCGGGGGCACCTCAAGGAGGTGTGTATCCTGCGGGCCCGATGAGGGAGATGTGGGATGAGAGAGAGAGTGCGCGAGAGAGAGAGGAGGGTTTTCTTCACACTGGAGATAAATTATTAGGCAAAACAGCCTCTGGGTAGCAACACAAAAAAAAAACCCAGTTTGGAGGCTTGTGTGTGTGTGTGTGTGGAAGAGGGGGCAGTGTGTGTGTGGAAGAGGGGGCAGTGTGTGTGGGATATGCTTTTTTTTCTTTCTGGTATTCATCTGCAGGGTGGGAGGTACCGGAGCCTTTCAGAAACTCAGGAGGAAAAAAAAAGGGGAAAAAGAAAAAAAAGAGGAGAACGCAAAGCATGCGGGGATAGGGCGGCTTTTGTTTGTCGCTCTCGCAGGAAGTGGATGTCAGAGTGGCCTGACCATGACATCAGCATTCGGAATGAGTGCCGATGGACATGGGGAAACACAGACACAAACTTATGCTGACTAATTCTGATAATGGATCCGTGTCTGTGTGGAAATACAAACCAGTTAAAGTGAGAAGCAACAACATTTATATTAAAAAATAAATTAATTAATTAAAAATCAGCATGAGGTCACGGGGAAGGCATCAACATTCTCTCACACACACACAAAAGAGTAAGTAAATGTATCTAAAAAACACACAAGCTAGCTTCTTCCCTTTCCTCCCTGGATATCCAGATTGTGTATGTAAAAACACACACACACACACACACACACACACACACACACACACAGAGCAGAATATTAAGAAACCCCGTCTGCTGAATTATTGAGCATCTCGGACGGAGCAGGAGCACTCGTTATCATACACACACCTTGTGGGCCGGAGCTGACGGACATGAGCTGACGGAACTGTAAATCAGTTCACACACACACACGAGACTGGGTAAGGTTCACGATCTGACGTGAGCGCTCAGTGGCAGTAAAACGTGTCTGCGCCTGATGCTCGTTAATATTCACCCCCCCTCCTCGTGCAGTACGCATCACAGGCTGAAACGCTTCATGATGTGAATCAACAAAAGGCGAAGTCTCACAGGTGATTCCCACTCCATGTGTGTGTGTATGTGTCACCACCTCTCATTAGCGCTGAACTAGGCTAAAGCACTTTAGCGGTTTCCCCTGAGCTTCTCGCCCTGTGGCTACGATGTGACCCTCAGTGTATGTGTGTTTTTCTCTCTCCAGAATTACTGACTGAAAAGCTGACAAAATTTTACCATCCTGTTAAATCGCCACAGCTGACGTTTGCTTGTTTTGCCAACGGGCTCGTGCGTAGCGGAATATTGTGCATTATTTTCAGCACGGTCCTCACAAACCACTCGTCCAAGCTAGAACCAAGAACTGGGTTTACTCCAACAATCAGACGTAAAGGAGAACGACCTTTCATACAGTAACTAATAACAGGAAGAGGGCATGTAAACACACCATGAAGTGCCTGTGTGTATGAGTATATGAGCACACACTCCAGAGATCTGCGAGAACAAACAGCATTGTAAATCATTTATCAGCGAAATT
>JAUCMX010000007.1:2310260-2358620 GCA_033459395.1 Hemibagrus guttatus | reverse complement strand
AACGGTAAACAGCCATAAAACACGGCGGCGTCAGCTGTCTGGCAGCACCAGGGCCTCATAAAAACGCTGCATCTGTGTACCTGACCTCACGTCCACCTGGACTGACGCTGAGACCCTTTTGGGTAAAGACCCCGCGAGTGGATGTGGATGGACATCCAGTCATCATCAAAAAGTTTTAAAATCATCTCAGATCACGGTGAGGACACGAGCACAAAACTCACCACTTATTATTATTAATAATTATATTAGAATAATTTTACTCTTATTATTGTTATTTTCATTATTATTTTACTTTTATTATTATTATTACAAAGAAACGCTAAAATTTCATCATCATGGTGCGCAGATTTTCCAATAAAGCCTTTTATTTCTTCACAACAAGCGAGCTCCTTTTACATTATAGCAGCTATAAACACTCTCGACCTCACTTTTTAATATTTCTCTCTCCATCAAAACCGCAACACACCGAGTTACAGCGTCCACTCGGACACTGGACACTCTTTCTACTGTCTTATACTTCTGTCATCAGCGGTTTTTTCTGAACGTGATCTTGGCATAAAAATGATAACGTATTGGAACCAGCGCATTAATGCACAGCGCTTAGGAGAAAAAATGAAATCATCGCTTTCTGACCAATCAGAGCACAGAACCCAGAGCGGCGAGATGAGCCACGTAGAGAGAAACGTGTCTATTCAAGCTGCACTGGTCATAATGGGGGGGGGGGGGGGGGGTGGGGGGGGGGTGTGTGTGAAAGGGACAGCGAGACAGAGGGACAGAAGGAGAATGGGGGAGAGAGAGAGAGAGAGAGAGAGAGAGAGAGAGAGAGAGAGAGAGAGAGAAAAAGAGGGAGAGAAAGAGAGAGACAGAGAAAAGAGGGAGAGAGATGGGGGAGGGAAAGAGGGAGAGAGACAGAGAGAGAGAGAGAGCGAGAGAATGGAAGGCAATTAGAGGAGGGGGTTTACTGCCTGCTTTATAAATCGGGATTTCAACGCTAATATGAAACAGTCCTAACACACACAATGGAGTGCACAGAGAAATGGAGAGAGAGAGAGAGAGAGCGAGAGAGAGAGAGAGAGAGAGAGCGAGAGAGAGAGCGAGAGCGAGAGCGAGAGAGAAAAAGAGTGAGTAAGAGCACCAGCAGCCTCAGGACACTTTCCAAATCAGCTTTCGAGTGTTTTCTTTCAGCTCCAGTGTTCGGCTCAAGCTTCTGAACCTCGGCAAGGTCCTGCTGGAACCAGTAAAGTGTCTCAGCCTTCACACTCGCTCCACATTCACCAGCACCACCAACTCACCAGGTTCCTCCACACCCCCGTGACCAGGGCACGTTTACAGTGAAGACACGTGAAGCACAAGCAGCTCAGAGGAGACTGGAGGTAGATCTTCTGTTAAAGGGTTCCATGGAGCGAGGAGGAGGAGGTGTGTTTAAAAAAAAATCTTAATGAGCCATGGGCTGTGTATTATACACACTTATACTGTGTGTGTGTGTAAGAACTGTGTTTTTAATCCAAGACTGTAGGTAACACAATCACACACACCCTCTCACACACACACTCTCTCCCTCCCACCTTCACACACACACTCCCTCTCACCTTCACACACACACACACACACACACACACACACTCCCTCTCACCTTCACCCACCCACACTCTCTCCCTCTCACCTTCACCCACACTCTCTCCCTCTCACCTTCACCCACCCACACTCTCTCCCTCTCACCTTCACCCACCCACACTCTCTCCCTCTCACCTTTACCAACCCACACTCTCTCCCTCTCACCTTCACCAACCCACACTCTCTCCCTCTCACCTTCACCCACCCACACTCTCTCCCTCTCACCTTCACCCACCCACACTCTCTCCCTTCACCTTCACCCACCCACACTCTCTCCCTCTCACCTTCACCCACACACTCTCTCCCCCTCACCTTCTCACACACACACTCTCTCCCGCTCACCTTCACCCACACTCTCTCCCCCTCACCTTCACCCACACACTCTCTCCCCCTCACCTTCACCCACACACTCTCTCCCTCTCACCTTCACCCACCCACACTCTCTCCCTCTCACCTTCACCCACCCACACCCCTCCCTCTCACCTTCACCCACCCACCTCTCTCCCTCTCACCTTCACCCACACACTCTCTCCCTCTCACCTTCTCACACACACACTCTCTCCCGCTCACCTTCACCCACACTCTCTCCCCCTCACCTTCACCCCACACCTCTCCCCCTCACCCTTTACCCACACACTCTCTCCCCCTCACCTTCACCCACACACTCTCTCCCTCTCACCTTCACCCACACACTCTCTCCCTCTCACCTTCCCCACACACTCTCCCTCTCACCTTTACACACACACTCTCTCCCTCTCACCTTCCCCACACACTCTCTCCCTCTCCCTTCACACACACACTCTCTCCCTCTCACCTTCACCCACACTCTCTCCCTCTCACCTTCACCCACACTCTCTCCCTCTCACCTTCACCCACACTCTCTCCCTCTCACCTTCATCCACACTCTCTCCCCCTCACCTTCACCCACACTCTCTCCCCCTCACCCTTTACCCACACTCTCTCCCTCCACCTTCACCCCCACACTCTCTCCCTCTCACCTTCACCCCCCACTCTCTCCCTCTCACCTTCACCCACACACTCTCTCCCGCTCACCTTCACCCACACTCTCTCCCTCTCACCTTCACACACACACACACACACTCTCTCACACACTTGCTGTGAGTGAGTATGTTTAATTCAGCACATGTCGACTTGTGTGCATTCCCTCACAGGGTTGTGTGAATATGGAGAGTAAATGAATAAAAACAAAAATAGAGAAAAACCTTCCTGCAGCTCAAAAAAAAGTGAGTCTCAGTGTCTATCAAGTCACACACACAGGTCTCAGTAATCTCACTCAGGCCTGTGACCCGCAGCCTTGACCTTTCACCCTTCACCCCCCAGAAAAAAAGCAGCAATGAGTGACCTCTAACCAGAAACTCTGGTCTGTGTGTACGTGTGTAAAAGTGAGGGGTGTGTGTGTAGCCAAGTCCGAGGTGTGGGCAAACAAATACGATTTAAAAGACAGAGAGAGACTTTGACCCCGAATTAGTCTCACGGAGTGAGTATTCAGCACCGGGGCCGAGAAGCTAAATCTCTCACACACACACACACACACACACACACACACACACACACAGAGAGAGAGAGACAGAAAGAAAGAGTATGAGACAGACAGAAACAGACAAGAGAGAGAGGGAGAGAGACAGCCAGAATAAGAGAGAAACACCGCCAGAGAGAGACAGACAAAGTGGGGAGAGAGAGAGAGAGAGAGAGAGAGAGAGAGAGAGAGAGAGAGACAGATTGACAGTTAGCTTTGGATGCTAACAGGAGTTTAAGAGTTTTATGAAGCTGAAGCTCGTGTGTGTAATGCCACAGTCAGCCTGCTCACGGAAAATCCATAAAGCAGCAAATATACAACTTACCCACCTGCTGAGCTCTCTCTCGCTCACACACACACACACACACTTACTTACTGGAAAGCTAGCAGACTAAAAGTCAGACTATTACTTGATTAACACCACCCTCAACTCTGTCTATTCTCTTGGTGCTAGAGAAAAAGTATTGGAAAATATCGAATATCACTGCAGGATAAACATTAGCGTTCGCAGTGAGGTACACACACACAAAAGTTACATTCTTATCACAACATGCATGCAACCATGAGCACCATGCTCAAGTCTCCAGCTTCAGCAACGGTGCAAAAAATTGTGTGTGTGTTTCTCAGCTGCTTCTCTGAGGCCTTTGTCCTGCCATACTTTACAGTCTGAACCACTCAAAGAGCTCATTCAGCGCCAGCTTTCCTCCTGCCAACACACACACACACACACACACACACACACACACACACACACACACACACACACAGACAGAGACTTCTCCTCTCTCACACACTCCATGTTCACTAAAAACAACACACCCCTTCAGTTCTGTTCATGAGCGAGTCCAAATCAAACTGAAGCTAACGGCGGAGTCACGTGCAGCCGGTGTGTGATGACAGCTGGTGTAACACAGGAGCTCCACGTGCCAGAGATGTCCGGACCTATTACACAAGTCATCAGAGAAGTGTGTGTGCGCGCGCAAGTGTGTGCGTGTTTTCTGTAGCACTAGCTTCAATCAGATCCATCGCACAGTCTGTGTCTTGTCACGTGATTAGGCGCTCGACTCTGTCTCTAATCGGAAACCGGACGGCTCGGGGGTGTGAGGAGGTGACGTGAAGGATGTTGTGAGGTGAACCAGAGGAACCTCCTCCAAAAATGGGAGGGACACAGGGCAGAACTCGGGGCTGTGAAGAAAGCACTAGAGGGAGAGAAAGATCATCATGTGAAAACGTGTGTATATGGCGGATATGTGATGTTGCTAAAGCTTGCTGCTGGTTTCCTAACGCAGCGTGACACGGAGGATCCTCTACACCGCTGAAGTGGATTAGCGCAGCGTAAATCTCCTTAACGCTATAACCGGAGGACACACGCGAGAGGAAACGCCTCGGCTCTCTCTGATCTCCAGCGTGCCTTCTGAGCGGGAATTCTATCTCCTTCACACACACCCGCCGCGTGAAGCGCCAACACTCGGCAGATTGTCAGACCAGTGCAGCGGCGCTTTAAATCTGCGTGCTGCTGGAGCAGTGTGTGCATAATGCTCGTCCTTGTTTCTTGTACGCATGCCAGTGGTTAGGACTGCAAACCGCTTGCTCTGTGTAATCACCCGTGCGGTTCTGCTGTTCTTTTTACACACAGGGACCGTCTCGGGGACTCTCTGGCTGTTATCGGTGCTGTCGCCTCAGGCCTCTTCTCTCTATCTATCTCGCAGCACCTAAAAGCAACTTCCTATCACGGCCAAATCTCTGACTATCCCCCTCACACACACACACACTCTTTCTCTCTCTCTGTTAAGCTTTAACTGAAACCATCTGGTTGGAATACCAGACTGATGAAGCTCTGTTTAGGAGGTGCACCCCTCCTCCCTCTCTCTCTCTTTCTCTCTCGCCCTCCCCCATTCGGAACAATCTGGTTTTATTAGCCTGGAGTCTAGCACTTAGTGCCCTGGTTTTTAAGAGCCTAGATGCCTCTACACGTGAAATAAAACCCTGGTCTCAGAGCGAGGGGCCACACGTCATCCCATGAGGCCCTCGCTGCAGCTGAAGTGGAGGAGCTGGAGAAGTAGATGTTGTTGAGAGTGGGGTGGGGGGTAGATGAGGGGTACACAGGGCGCGCCATCAATCAGCCCTGAGAGGTATTATCAGCCCCGGAGAGGCAGAGATGGATCTCCCCCCTGGCCTTTCTGCTCCCAGGGGGGTAAACCTGGGCGTCTGGGGCCGCTGATATCTAGAGCGAAGACAGAGTGGACACATGATCCCTGCCAAAACACACGCACGTCCCTATAGGCTACTATATACCACGCACACTGTGGCAGTTGGTGTCTGCATCACGTATATGCGTTAAGAATGTGGACGCACTTTCAGCGCTCGTTATTTTGGACAGCTGCGAGATGCCGAACTTTTCCCATCACGACAAACGACACGTACACGCTTGTTTTTTCCCCTGCTCCGCGCACCACACCAGATCCGCGCATCACATCAGATCCGCGCACAGCGATCCTCGAGCTCTCGCTACAACTCGCCCCGACGCTAACGGCGTCTCCACAGCAGAATCTGATTGTGCGCTTCTGACTCGAGGAATGCCTCGGGCTTTAATTGGGATTGAGGATTTAATTGTAGCAATAACACTGATTCCAGCCAACTTCTACTAATTACACGGGGGCTAAGTGAACACTGGAATTGCTCAGTGCTGTTAAACGCCGCTCTGGGCGAGAGCAGTAAGCGTACACACCCTCACGCAGCACGCTGGAGAAAACGTGAGAAAGGAGAAGAGAAATGGATACGGAATTTGTTCACGCTTTCAGTAGCTTAGCGTGTTTAGTTATTACATTCAGGTAATATCCGGCACAAATGAGTCTGAGGAGGAAAAAAGAAAAAGAAAAGAAAGAAAGAAAAAAATAAAATAAATAAAAACACACACACACACACTCACGCTGTCCTTAGAAACTCATAACCTCCCAAAAGAGGAGTCCCAAAAGCGAGCAGGGTTTCCAACCAAAACACCCGCCTCGGATTAATAAATTGATGAGCAAATAAATTTGTACGCATACTCTTCCTCAAACACTTCAAAGGGTGTGACAGGACGTCGGGAGACGCTGGCGAGTGTGAGAGAGAGAGAGAGAGAGAGAGAGAGAGAGAGAGAGAGAGAGAGAGAGAGAGAGAGAGAGAGAGAGAGAGAAAGAGACCGAGAGAAAAACAGAGAGAGAGAGAGAGAGAGAGAGAGAGAGAGAGAGAGAGAGAGAAAGAGACCGAGAGAAAAACAGAGAGAGAGAGAGAGAGAGAGAGAGAGAGAGAGAGAGACCGAGAGAAAAACAGAGAGTGAGTGAGAGACAGACAGAGAGACAGACAGAGAGAGAGAGAGAGAGAGAGAGAGGGGACAGAGAGAGAGAGAGAGAGAGAGAAGGAGAGATGTCATATCCCTCCTAAAGGGCCGTGTTCTTGAGACGCCGTACAGGACTATAAAGGGAATATCTAATGGCAGAGAGGGAACAGAGAGAGAGAGAGAGAGAGAGAGAGAGAGAGAGAGAGAGAGAAGGCTACAGAGCTTTTCTGGGGCTAAACTAAACAGGAAGTAGAAAAATATTTTTCCTCACACTTTTGGGAAAGGGGAACACGAACACTCAAAATAAAGGTAAAAGAACGGAGGAGTAGACCAGGAAACGACAGTATCGGGACTCTCTGACGTCCAGCGGAGCAGCGACACCTATGCAGCAGCAGGACAACCAGGCAATCCCACCCTTCCTCCCACCATGCCGAGCTCGACGGCGCCGCAGACTAAACACCGTTTCCACCGAGCCGCGTTTGTTTGCAAGCGTGGGCGCAAGACGCTGCAGCTCCACGCGTTTATGCAACGGTGGAGATGACGGAGAGGAATCGAGGGGACTGACCTACACACGCTACACCCAGTCTGTTTTATTTACATCAACAGAAAGTTTGCATTCCACTGGAGGAATTCATCGCTCGTGATACAGGAACCACACTGCTGCTGGATTCGCAAATCTGATTGGTCGGCTCATTTCTATAGTAACGGCTTCCACATAAAAGCGTGTGTAGCTGTAGATATGATGGAGTCTTCAGTTTCACTGTAAGAAGGAAGTGACCACAGGAAGCTCGAGAAACATTAATAATGTAGCAATAAATGGATAAAAAGTGCTGATGGGTTTTGTCCGTGGTGTAAGAGGAAATTAAACCCTCTGCGGCTGATTATTTTCCTCTACAATCAGACCCTGAAGTGCTGAACTCCTCATTAGTTCCACGTTGGTGGTTCTTCACCCCAGGTTTCTTCACACCCCAGAGTTTTTTCCTCCCGCTCTATCAGAACTGGACCGACTTCTGCAAAGCCAAAGCTTTTAATTTTTAACAAAAATGCATCTTGCTTGGCATTCTTGTGCTCTGGTTATTAGGGTAAATTCGACAGCGTAAACAGAGCTAATCCTGTGTTAATAAAAGGCTGAGGATTTTATTATGAGTGAAGGAGTGAGTCACTCTGGGCGGGTCTTGGAATGTTACATGGCTTCCACTTCTTAAATCCGAACGCTAAAGACTATCCAAAGGATCGTATGATAATGACAAGTCCGGAGAGGATTTAAAAAAATAAAAAATAAAAGCATTACAGACTTGTTCGTCTCCGAACATCATTGAAAAGTCTTTACATGGTTCAGCTAGCACTGTCTAAATAAATCAGACAAAAAAACAACAAAAAAAAAAACAGTGATCGTGAATCGTGAACCGATTTGTACCGCGCTGTAGCTTAGAGAGACATGAGCGCTGATGCTGGACGACGTCAGCTTTAGTGAGGAGTTGGGGGGGGGGGGGGGGGTGTTTGACCTGCTTTATGTTTTTGTTTGTAAAAAGTGGTTCTGCGGTCGAGCTCCTTAAAGCGTCTCGAAGCAGCAGGATTCATGGATCTCCGAATCCACTCGTGGGCCGGTGGGAGGAAAGGTTACAGGAGAATATCGGCCTTTTTTTTCGTTTAACGTCTCAATATTTACATTCCTGTTCAAACTCCCACAGGTATTCCAAACTCTGATACACCACAGAGAGTTTCCCCCCCCCCCTCTGGCACGCTCTCTTTTATTTCAGATGCTTCTCACGTCTGAAAACATCACTCTGAAGCTGTTAAAGACGAGACGTGAAGCTCTCTGTGTTCTCGGGAAAATGCGTAATAGCTGTTTTACATATTGTGTCTTAACCTCCGGGTCAGCTCTTTTACCAGCCGAGTTTAACCATGGAAACGGCAAGAAAGTGTAGATTCAACAAACGTGTCTTGTGATCGAAATGATCTCGAAGTTCAGATTCTTTTTCTGTAAGTTCAGCACGTAAACACTGGATTGATTGGATCTCGATATAACAGGGTTTCGTCTCAGGTTCATCTGTAAGCGACACTTTGCCTCAGTAAATTTGGAGATTAGATGCGACACGGCAGGTAAACTGATCACCGCCGGACGTTAGAAGCCATGTTTATTAGAATTAATTACCTGCACCAGGCTCCTCCTCTTTCCTTCCCTCGATATGCTCGTGCTCGACTCGAATTAGTAAACGCGCTGGAATGCTGAGCGGCCCACAGACTCGAGGCGAGGTTTACAAATAAATAAATAAATAAATAAATAGAAATATCTCTGCCTGTCAACCATCACAAATCTCAGCCTGATGTCTCTGAGAACAGCATGAGCACTTACTTGCATTCCAGACGAGGTGGAAAGGGGGGGTAAGAAAAAAAGAAAAAAGAAAGAAGAAGCGAGGACTAAACGCTTATCCTCCTGGCAAACAGGATGCGTATTTGTGCGTTTGTTTCAAAACTCTGTGGCAGTTTGTGGTGGAGGAGGAGGAGGAGGAGGAAGGGGGGGGGGTAATTGAGATGCGGACAGACACAGGACCTCCTCTGGTTTGTTTGGAAAGGTCCTGGTGGGATTTTGACAGCGGCGTCTGTGTCGCCACTGCGAGGGCCCAGGCTTAAGATTGGTGTGTAAATATGTAAAGAATGCCGGCCACTCGAGCGGCTGAGTCACAGCTCAGACGGAAAAGGTGTCGATTGACAGGCTAAGCTCGTCTGCCTCACGCTCACAGGTACACACACCCCCCTGACTTGCACCTTAGGCTAAATCTGATAAGTTCACAGACAAGTCTTGGCACTGACTCAATTTGAGTATCAGACTACGTATTCAAGCAATATCTGTCTCTGTTTGTGTGTTCTTAAAAAGACTTCCTTATCTTTCTAATCGGTGGAGAGAAGAAAAACCTGAGCACCTTCCTGACACCGTGGCGATGTCTGATCTAACTTCACGAACATGTCTAACAGCTATGCAAAACAGCACTGGGATAAAACCCAAAAAACCCTCTGGAGAAAAAGTAAAGCTAAACTTCATCTCCAGTACGCAAATGCTCATGCTATTAGAGGAGTATGGAAGTGGAGGACAGAGAGACTCGTGGAGGAGGGAGGGAGAGAGGGAGAGAGAGAGAGAGAGAGAGAGAGAGAGAGAGAGAGAGAGAGAGAGAGAGAGAGAGAGAGGACATGCTGATAGAGATTACCAAAAAAAAGCCTTGTATATGCTGAGAAACAAAAGAGGATCTCTGCAAAGGTATGCACCTAGTGCGTAAGGAGAGGCCATTACGCTAATGAGGGCCTACGGAGAGGCGCAATGAAGCCATCAAGCACCCCCTCTGAATAACAATGCTGGCCTAACGCCTCGGTAATTGAATGGAGGACAGGGCAGGGGGGGTGTGGGGTGTTAGAGAGAGAGAGAGAGAGAGAGAGAGAGAGAGAGAGAGAGAGAGAGAAAACGAGAGGGAAAAAAAACTGGAGAAGTTTGGCTAAGAGAAGGAGAAGAAGGAGAAGAAGAAGAGAGACGGGGGTTTGTGCTACTTTTCAGTCAAATGCTTGGCTGCTTCCAATCAAAACGCATTTGGGATTCAGGGCAAGGAGAGGGATTTGTGGGTTTGGAATAAATAGTGGCGAAACCCAGAGATTTAGAAGAAATGGTTTGCAGTTTACACTGAAAAAAAAAAAAAAAGAGAGAGAAAAGAAAGAAAAGAAAGCAAGCTTCACTTTTGCAGAGGTCTAAACTTGTCTTTCTCCTGACATGAATGCCCGCTGAGCTCTTTTTTCGCTCGCGACGCTGAAAGAAGCCAGTGCACGAGCTAAAAAAGGGCTGGTCAACTTTCCCAGAACACCATGCTAAACTCGAACAAATGAGGCATCTGAGGTTTCACAAACATCCAGAACCTGACGCCTTGCACAAGACAAAAACACACACACGGATAGAACGTTGGCACCAGGGGAAAAAAAAAAAAAATATCTGAACTTTTTTTTTTTCTTCTTCTTCTTTCAGTTGGCCAGGATTTAGGCACAAAAATACCTAAAGGATTTAATCTAACAAAAGTTGTGGGCGGGGCTAAGAACAATCTATGCATAACACACAGGCTGCATTTCTAAAAACGTTTCCCAAGCACAGAGACTCTGACATGCGCCCCGGGTTTCTGGACACGTCGGAGTCGCTGGTTGCGTAGTGGAAATTCACCTTTCGGTCTAGCGCCTTCTTCTAATTTAATTTTCATTCGGGAAAAACAAGCAAACTTGGGACACTTAATTGTTGGCAAACGTCAGGCAGGCTCTGATTGGAAGTGTGCTCGGTATGGTGTTAGCTCCATCCCCCAAGCATTTCACACACAAACACCAGGATGACGGCCAAGCAAAAGACACGGTGAGACAAAGACTGGCACCAGCTCAGCGAGGACCATGACAGCGTCCTGTCACTAAATCACTCCGGATATAAAACATGAAGTCATAACACACACGGGCCTGCAAATACCACAGGCACCAAGTTTAGGACTTTTGTTTGCTCGTGCATCTATCAAACTAAGATTGTAGCCTTATTCAGACTGGATTAGTTCACATCTGGATGTGGAGTAATCTAATTGCTGATCGAGAATCTCTGGGATTTTTTGTCATGACAGAAAACTTTGGAAGCATGTGTCTGGAATGATTACATCATATTTTACCTCCGATAAAGAATCAGATATATTTATACAGTGCATCCCGTCTGACCTGACACGACGGTAAAAGATTGCGTCGTGTCCTCCTGCTGCGTTCGCTCATCTCCATGACCTTTTAAAAACAAAATCTAGACAACCAATCAAACAAAACTACGAGTCAGAGAGGTGATGCCATGCTCTCGGAGGGCTTTAGATGCATTAACGAGTTTGTTGCACCGTTTGCAAATGTCATGATCATATTAGTGACCCGCTAACAAACTATTTGGCTCGGCCACACCCCCATAACAAACAAGCGCTTGTTAGAAAGCTGAACGCAATGTTTTGTATTTATAAATCAGACTGTCACGTCCGGGAGCTCGAGATGACCCCAGAAAAATGATCAAGCGTTGATGGGCATGGCTGACCGCATTGTGCCACTTCATAAAAAACAAATCGATCAATAAAAACTCAATCCTGGCACACACGCTTGCTCTTTAGATTGCACATGAAGTTCTCAGACAGAGTACTAAACTTCAGGAACGCAAATAAAAGATAAAACATGACCATTGGTGTAACACACTAACACGGGCCATTAGAAATGTGTGCTGTGGGCTCATTAAAAGTGCACAGTGGTGACATGGCTGATGTTGAAGAGTGTGTGTGTGTGTGTGTGAGAGAGAGAGAGAGAGAGAGAGAGAGAGACAGACAGAGGGGGTACACTCACAGTCCTGGCGGTGGGAGACAGAGCCCCGTTGGATAAATACGGGCTGGCCAGATCCGGGAGCATGATGAACGGGTAACCCGGGTAGTGCGGGCTCTTAAACAGACCTCCTCCATCTTGTTGCCTCCTCAGCGCTGTTTAACAGGGAAATGAAGACCGGGGGAAAGAATTAGAGCCAAATGGCGGCGAGGCGAAAGGGGGGAGAGAGAGAGAGAGAGAGAGAAAAATATGTGAAGAGACCCTTGAAATGAAATGAAACAACGGCGTGTGTGTTACCTTCGTTAAAACACTCTCGGGCTTTTTCGTAACTTTCGACGTCGGAGCGAGGTTGAGGGCGTCTCTCTGTCGGCTGGGGAAATAAATAAAATGAATAGAGATAGCAAACACTTCCATCACATGTAAACACTAACTAAAAAGTCCACTAAGCCAAATGCATACTAGCGTACTAGCTTAGCGGGTCACCATGGCAACCTCTCATACTAGGACACTACGCAGTACGTCAGATTCAGTACGCACGCTCCATTCTGACACGATGTTAACACTTAAAAGGTTTGCCTGTGTAAAGTGTGTTTTAATGTCCTAAACTCTCTCTCTCTCACACACACACACACACACACACACACACACACACGGACTGACCTCCGAATCTGACGAGCTGCTGTTGTTCTCCGACTCGTTGACCAGCGACGACTTCACGTCGTCCAGGTCCCTGTCTGCGGACACGCTCTCGGCGGTCTTCTCCTCCTGCTCGCCTTCGTCTTTGAACGAGATCATTTCGTCGTTCGCCCCGAGTTCATCTCCTCCACCTCCGTTCAGCTGCGGCATGCTGGCTCTGGATGTGTGTGTGTGTGTGTGTGTGTGTGTCTGCGCTAAAATCCAAAATAAAATATATTTTAAAAGAAAAAAAAAAAAAAAAAAAAAAAAAAGGACCGCTATAGCTTGCAGTATTAAAAACAACACAGTGTTATCTCAGTTGAAAAGCGTTGGGAAAAAAAACTAACAAAAGGTTTTTAAAAAAAAAAAAAAAAAAACATGCACAAAAAAAAACACTATTTCAGTAGTAATCCTCAGAAGAAAAATCCAGCTTGTCCATGACTACGTTGTGAAATCCAGCTCCTTGGTAACGCTTTAAAAAAAAAAAAAACCTCGAAGAAAAGGAAAAGTGTTGCAAGAGTCGAGTAAAACTTCTTGGCTGTGATGGAGGAGTCGAGTGAATGAGTCGATTGGGTGACCGAGTGAAGCCTCGTTCGTCTTTGAGAACAAAAGCGCCACAAAAAAACACACAGCAGCGAGTCCACAAAACTCCGAAAGCGCCTGAAATTCGCTTCCTACAATCCAAACTCGACTTTCGAGTGCAACAAGTCGACTTTATAAGCCGTTTTAACCCCCCCACCTCGCCACTCCGTGTCTAGCCTCTCACTCGGCTTCCACAAGGAACCTGTAGTTCAGCTAGCTGCAAAAGAAAAAAGTTTCAACGGTCACGTCGCGTTCTGAGAGACTTTTTTTTTTAACCCAAAATGTGCGCGACCGACGGAAAATGGCTTCTTTTCTTCAAAAAATAAAATATTAAAAAAAAAAAAAAAAAAAAAAAAATCCCTTCCACGGGCACGACGCGGTGTCTCGGATGTGTTTGGAAAGAAAAAGAAAGCCTGTATTTTTATTTATTTATTTATTTTGTAAGACCGGAGAGCGATCTGCATGCACGCTGAGCTGTTGGTCGGGGCAGTGCGCGCCGAGCGCAGTGCGTTTAGAAACGCAGAGGAGGAGTCGGTGCTGAAAAACGACACGGAGCCATTCGATTCGCTGGAAGGAGTCGACACCCGGGGGTCGGTTCGCGAGCGCGCGCGCTTCCAACTCATTTCCATAACTGTTGTCTTGACTTGTTTCTTTAAGACATTTCATAACGTACATAAAGTTTCTTCTTCTATTCATTATTATTACTATCATCATCATCATCATCATCATCATCATCTCCAACACGTCTGAGAAAGACTTAAAAAAATAATCCACGATGTTTGTTTTTTGTTTGTTTTTGTCATCGCTAGATATATCGCTAATCTACGTCCGTTTTTCCTTGTTGCCTAGCAACGCAGTTTTCGCGACTTTTTAGGCTAGCTAAATGCTAGTTTATTACATTTAGTCGTACAGAAAAGTTTGTTGTTCGAAACACACAAGCAAATTTCACACGGAGCGAATGAAAAAAGAAAAAGAAAAAAATCTTAGAATTCTCAAAAGTATGTCTGCAACGTGTTAATTTTTTTGCGTGTAAGTATATATGTGTATATATATATATTTTTTTTTGACGCTGACGAATCAAATGAATCGTAATTCACTCAATCGATTCAGTGAAGTGAATCGTAAATGATTCAGCAGGGAGAAGAGCTTTTTTAAAGGAACAGCTTGTTCAAGGGGGCGTCTCTGAATAAGTTCCCTGGCATCAGCCTACATCAGTGTTTTTCCAAAAATATATTTTTTTTGCTCCTTTAGCCCCACCGTGTATTGCATATTTTAGTGTGATTTCCGTCTCCAAAATACTTTTTTTGAACGTCATGGTGGGTTTGCTAATTAGGTGACGAGTTAGATGGAGTTAAAGCAGAAAACGTGCAGCGCACTGGGGGGAAGGCTGAAGATTGGGAAATGTTGACCTACATTTAGGATATTTACAGATATTCATGGATCATTATGACAGGTTCATGTTTTTCGATGTTTTTCACCTGAGTATTATTCCTTTTTTTCAACACAAAT
This sequence comes from Hemibagrus guttatus, assembly GCA_033459395.1. NCBI lineage: Eukaryota > Metazoa > Chordata > Actinopteri > Siluriformes > Bagridae > Hemibagrus > Hemibagrus guttatus. The sequence goes on along the minus strand of JAUCMX010000007.1, from coordinate 2,344,035 downwards.
GTCTCCCATCGCAAACTTTTGCCAGCTTTTGTACGCTGCTAAAGGACACCTAGATGATAGTTTCTATAATGTCTACTAAAAGGAGGAGTAAAAAAGCGTGTAAGCTAGATTTTGGGTCTCGAAATGGCCGCTGGTTCCTGTAGATGTGGTTATGATGTCAGTTATGTGATGTGTGACACATTAATTCATCACCTTACTCTTCTACACTATAGAAAAAATCCAGAAAAGGCGAGCTAAATGAGTCAGTTTCTTTTATTTTAGTTGCAATCGTCAACCGTACAACTTGCTCATGTAGTGCTTGAGCAACATTTTTTGTATTAAAGCACAAATATGTGTCTTAAACCTAAGGTATGGAACTATACGATCGTACCACGTAAATACTCCAGCAAATATTTGAGATGTGGCTTGAATTTTATGTATATATATACATATATTTATTCCTCTCTTTAAACATTTCTTCTTTTGATTCATGGTCCACCGGTCCTGGTGGAGATTGATGATGTCATCGCTTTCCCAGACGGTTTGCTTCACGTGTCGTGTAGACCCCCCTCCATCAGCGCGACACTTCACAAAAGAACAACTAGGGCATGACCATCAATGGAGAAGCCACACCCCCCACCCTGTTTCTCCTTCTTCTTTTTCTCCTTCTTTTTTCTCTTTTTACGACTTTGACTAATTGAATAGGAGTAGGGGCCCATTTCATGGTGATCTTTCTTTTTTTTTTATCACCGGATTATGTTCTCTTCTAATAAGACCCAGGTCCGAAAGTCTTGCTCGGCTTCATCTTGTTTATAGTTTACAGCAGCGAGGGTTCGAGGCATCCTCCTCCTTCTCCTGTCTATAAGGGTGTGATAATAGCATGCTGTATAAGTCTGTAATGACACGCTACTGCTGTAATTGCAGGTCCCTGCTGAGTGTGTGTGTGTGTGTGTGTTGTCCAGTAGTACGCCAGTGCTATAGTGAGGATAAGACCGGTCTGCTGGTAAGAGCTTTACTCATACCGGAGTGACGGAATCCTCTAAGAGCAGAATGATCCTTAAAACCTCCCACCAAGAAGCAACCGAGGGGCCACACACACACACACACACACATATACACTCATATATGTATGGGTCAGCGACTGATAAAAAAATTGCACTGTCATATAGCAGGATTTCTTAAAACAACAGACTCAAAGTTGCCAAACAAACATGATTCGTGTATTCCGATGAGTTTTAAAGGCAAAAGTAAACAAAGAATAAAGTAGGATTATAAATATGAAAGACGCTTGTTTTAGCTGCATATAACTTTTACAGTCATTGTTGCTCACGATACTGTGCTTTTTATACCATTGCGTGTTAATTGAGTTTGTTTCTAAAGCAACTTCTTTCTAGTGTAAAAATCCTAAAATGTATTTATTACTGTTTCCCATTACGGTTTAGCTCAAGGTTCAACATTATTTACCACATAATAAATGCTTTTTATTATTTATTTATTTGTTTGTTTCTATACTATTTTTATGCATTTTTTAAATTTTTATTTATTTATTTATTTATTTTTAAATAATGAACAAACTCATAATATATAATAATAATAATAATAATAATAATAATAATAATAATAATAATAACAAAATACAGCTTGTCATGTTACAGAGCAACAGCAACAAGTCTAAACTCCTCTGTCCTGAAAAAACTTCACCTGTGACACTGGAGACTCCTTCCATGTATGTTAGATAAACCTCTCCTTACTGTTGCTATAGAAACGATAACGATAACAGGTGCCTTCCAACCAATCAGAATCCAGGATTCCTCAGCGCTGTGCTCTGTGCTGTAATCAGCTTTAGCTAACGTGCGTGGGTTTATTTCTGTTTGTGTTTATGGATGAAATACAGATTAGCCAAACGCGGCTGTAGTTAATGCTAACGTTCAGGGTTAAATGCTAATAAAAATCCCAGGATAAAAAGTAAACACAGTAAACGTAGTGTACATGTAAATCTAGCATCACTAGTGTTGAAGTTTTTAGGTTACGCTTACAGAAGTAAGGCGTGATAAACCCACGCTCTGAAGAAGCTCAGTCACTTATTTTGATTTGTGATGTTTGACCTTCACAGACCCTGGTATTTATTAGCGTTATTAGCATCTTGTGTGCTCAAGGCTACATGTTATGATGAGAGGAACTTCATCTGTAATCTCCTCGGCATTGTCTCGGGCTAAAGAGTCCGAACCCGGCCCGCCCTGAAGGAACATGCAACGACACGGCCAGAGTTTAGAGTTACCGTCTTACAAATGAGCTCCTCAGTGTGTGTGTGTGTGTGTGTGTGTGTGTGTGTGTGTGTGTGTGTGTGAGTGTATTCTCTCCCACCGGTTGGTGTGTGCTGCCAGGCGGACATGTCTGAGCACCTCTGATGAAGTGTTTGTTTGAGGTGATTACTCTGTACGGGTCATTAGCTCTTTGAGGAGCTTGCGGCTCTCGGCTCAGATCCGGGGGATTCGCTGCCGCTACGGAGAGGGGTTTTTTTTTGTTTTTGCGAGGCAGGTTTGTGTGCCAAAGGTACACGTCCTGTTTTCTATAAACATGGTGGAAGCACAGCTTTATCTCTAATAGCATTGGCTTGTTTTCTTCATTTCCTCAACGCCTTCCTTCTCCTGGTCTCAGCGTCTTTTATCTGTTATCTCACAGGTCACTGAGACGTCATCTCAGACCTCCGTTAAATAAAAAAGAAAAGAAATTCACTCCGAAAATGTCGAGCTCAAGTGAGATTGTAGCTACAGCACTCGAGTTGCTAACAGCGTATAGCTACCAGATTAGCATTTTTAAAAAAAATCAGATTTGTCTGGTAAAAAAAATGTACAAAAGCTCAAAAAAATAAATACATTTAAAAAAATCTTTATCTTATTTAATTAGTTTCAAGTTGTATTTATTTATTTAATAACTTTATTATGGATTTATTTTGTAAGCCTATTTGAATGTAAAATGTTGTTGAGAACGTTTGTTTATTTATTTTTGTTTTAGTTAAATTTCTTTGAGTTAAATTTAGTTACCTGTGCATTAATTACTTGCTTGTTTACATTTATATGAATATTTAATGAGGCTGCACTGTTAAATAACACCTGCAGCTCCGTAAAAAACATTTTTATTTAAATATTTCTGTAAAAATAAAACAGATTTGTTTGTTTGTTTGTTTAAATAGGAAAAGGTCGATAAGGATGATATTTTTAGCATCATTCAAAGCTGTAATTAATTTGTTACCTCTTGTGTTTAAATATTTAATAATGTACAACAAAAAGAAATTATTTATTTATTTATTTACATTTAGCTATGTTTATCTATCTATTTATTTGTTTATTTATTTATATACAGCTAGTTATGTAAAAAATATTTATTTATTTATCTACATTTAGCTATGTAAAATATTTATTTATTTATTTATTTACATTTAGCTATGTAAAATATTTATTTATTTATTTACATTTAGCTATGTAAAATATTTATTTATTTATTTATTTACATTTAGCTATGTAAAATATTTATTTATTTATTTACATTTCTCTATGCAAAAAACATTTATTTATTTATTTACATTTAGCTATGTTTATCTATCTATTTATTTGTTTATTTATTTATATACAGTTAGTTATGTAAAAAATATTTATTTATTTATCTACATTTCGCTATGTAAAATATTTATTTATTTATTTATTTACATTTAGCTATGTAAAATATTTATTTATTTATTTACATTTAGCTATGTAAAATATTTATTTATTTACATTTAGCTATGTAAAATATTTATTTATTTATTTATTTACATTTCTCTGTGCAAAAAACATTTATTTATTTATTTACATTTAGCTATGTAAAAATATTAATTAATTAATTAATTTATTTATTTACATTTAGCTATGTAAATATATGTGTTTATTTATTTGTTTGTTATTTATTTATTTATTTACATTTAGATATGTAACAAGCTACCTCCAAAGGGGCGTGGCCAGCAAAGAAGTTCATGTTTGATTTGTTTAATATTAGCGTAAATAATTCATATTATCTTGTACGAAGAAAATAACCAAAGTCAAGGAATTACACGTCATATTTTTTTATCCGTTTATAGCTACAGTTAACGTTATCTTCTTAGCATTTATGTTACAGCAGCTCTACACATGTCGTTCCTGCACCAGCCTCTTTTTATTTTCCTCTCAAAATACGCAATAAAAAAGGGAAAGAAACATAAACTTTCATAAGCTCTTACGAAAATGCACCTCTGAAACTGAAGACTCCTTCCAGGAAACGTGACATAATCGTCAGCTCGGGGAAGGACTGCTACAAACCAGCTGTCGCTATAGCAATGAGTACTTTACTAGAAACCACTACAGAAGTGCTGTTAGAGAAAAACGACTCAAAGCCTTCCGACCAATCAGAATTCAGAATCAGGAGCGGTGGCGAGAATAAGAGAATCTGATTGGCTGTCGAAGCTCGAGATATCAAAATCTTTCAGAAACGAAGGCAAGTGGCTCTGAACGAACTAAGCGGCTGATTCGTACTAAAGACTTCACGGAATAATAAACATTCATTCATTCATTGTCTACCGCTTATCCGATCTATTCTCGGGTCACGGGGAGCCTGTGCCTATCTCAGGCGTCATTGGGCATCAAGGCAGGATACACCCTGGATGGAGTGCCAACCCATCACAGGGCACACACACTCGACAATTTAGAGATGCCAATCAACCTACCATGCATGTCTTTGGACTGGGGGAGGAAACCGGAGTACCCGGAGGAAACCCCCGAGGCACGGGGAGAACATGCAAACTCCAAGGCAGGAATCGTACCCCCAACCCTGGAGGTGTGAGGCAAATGTGCTAGCCACTAAGCCACCGTGCCCCCCGGAATAATAAACATCTCCATCTTAAATTAAAGACCGAAAACATCCAGATTTTTGACAGATCAGATTTGTTTCCTCTCGAAACAGGAAGTGACACTTGACCTTCGTCTTCATGTCTCCAATAAAATATGAACTGCTGTTAAAATGCAACACGTTTTGAACGCATCACACGTTTTTTCATGCACAGTTTTGAGTTTTAAACGGATGTCTGGTGATGTCGCCGAACGTTTTCCGCTCCTCCATCGTGTCACTTTTATTCTGCATTCCTTAAAAAATGAATAAAAAAAACAAAAACACGACAACGGTTTACATTAGGAGCTGATTTCAATCGGTTATTTATAATAAGGGTAAAAGGACGAGGTGTGAATCTGGGCAGCATATTAACGACACACTTCACCCTTCGTTTTTTTTTTGTGTGTGTGTGTGTGTGTGTGTGTGTGTGTGTGTGTGTGTGTGCCAGTAAATAGCTCATTTCTGTTGTCAGCCACATGTCAGCGTGGTGCAGTGGATGACTGACAGGCTAGCAGGGTCTCTCAGGGCCTCATTAGGGCCCTGCAACCTTGCGTGTGTGTGTATGTGTGTGTGTGTGTGTGTGTGTGTGTGTGTGTGTGTGTGTGTGTGTGTAAGAGAAAGAGAAACAGAGAGCAAGACAGAATGCATGCATACACATGGAGAGCTCCTTACTGTCTGTCTCTGTGTAGCTGTGTGTGCATGCGGGACCCACAACCAGGTGCGTGTGTGTGTGTCTGTGTGTGTGTGTGTGTGTGTGTCTGTGTGTGTGTGTGTGTGTGTGTACGGCAGATCATCATCTCACATTTCTATAGCGCTGATGAATTCCGATTGGTCAGACGTGCGACGTCAATTCATTCTCCGTAACAATTCTCGAATCCCTGCTGGTTTCCATGGTAACCGCCTCGCTCGAAGCAACCGGACGTTTGTTAAAGGTGTGTGGAAGGAGTCTCCAGCATCAGCGCTTCCTCTCGAAGATTTCACGTTAAGCGAGAGAAAGAGAGACAGGAGGTTGGTGAAGGAAGTGAGTATTTACAGCTGCTATAACGTAAGCGAGAACATGAACCCACATGACATGGAACTATAAACAGATAAAAAACAGAGCATAAAGGTGACGATGAATTGATGGGAACACTCTGCACTCTACACACACACACACACACACACACACACACACACACACACACACACTGAGGTGTAGTTGTGGTTCACGATGTACTGATCTCAGGTGGAGTCAGCGTCTTACACAATGGATGTGCTTTTGTTATAAAACTCGTATAAAGGGTGGAATGAGGTGGAGATATTCCGAGTATGAGCCCAAAAGCGCTCAAATCTCACTCTATAAACGCTCTATAAACGCTTTATAAACGCTCTATAACACTAAACACCAGCTTTAGGATTTAGCATTCATAAACCTGTGAGAATATTAATGATGAGCTTTCAGCAGTGCATTACAAAATCTAGACCGCTTAAAAAAATGGAAAATAAATAAAATAAATATTCAAACGTATAAATATTTATTCATGTAAGTAAATAATAATACATTTAATATATATATATATATATATATATATATATATATATATATATATATATATATATATATATATATATATATTTAATTTATTTTATTTTATTTTTTTTATTATTCCAGCATGGAAAAAGACTAGACTGTTTAGAAACCTGTGTAGCATTGTTACAGGACCGGAAATTAGTTAATAAATAATTTTGAAAATGTAAATATTAATATTTTATTTAGCTATTAAATTATGTAATTATTTAGGCAAAAAAAAAAAAAAAAAGAAAACCAACAAAAAAAAGTTTTCAATCATGCCTCATGATTCCTGAAGCTGCAGCTGAAATGATTTTATTATTTTTAAGTAATAATTATTAGAAAGTAATTAATTAATTAATTTAAAATAGCTTTATGAGGGATTTATTTATTAAACCTATTGAAATGTAAAATATTGCTGAGAGGGGTGGCTTGGTGGCTTAGTGGTTAGCACATTTGCCTCACACCTCCAGGGTTGGGGGTTCGATTCCCGCCTCCGCTGTGTGTGTGGAGTTTGCATGTTCTCCCTGTGCCTTGGGGGTTTCCTCCGGGTACGCCGGTTTCCTCCCCCGGTCCAAAGACATGCATGGTAGGTTGATTGGCATCTCTAAATTGTCCATAGTATGAGAGTGTGTGTGTGTCCTGCGATGGGTTGGCACTCCGTCCAGGGTGTATCCTGCCTTGATGCCCAATGACGCCTGAGATAGGCACAGGCTCCCCGTGACCCGAGAATAGATCGGATAAGCGGCAGACAGTGAATGAATGAATGAATATTGCTGAGAGCTTTATTCATATTATTTTATTTTATTTATTTGCGTGTTGCTGGTTTACATTTATAGGAATATTTAATGAGGCTTCACTGTTATAAGATCTTGTTGAGTGTGTCTCAAGAACATTTTAAAAACATAAAAACATTTTCATTGAAATATTTCTCTAAAAAATAAAATTTGTTTAAATATAAAAAATTTGATAAGGATAGTGTTTTTAGCATCATTCAAAGAGCTGTAATTGATCAGTTACCTCTTGTGTAAATGTTTAATTATGTAAAACAAAAACGTTTTTTGAAAAATGTATTTCCTTCCTTATTTATTTATATTTAGCTATGTAAATTTATTTATTTATTTATTTATTTATTTATTTATTTATTTATATTTAGTTATGTAAATTTATTTATTTATTTACTTATTCATTTATTTATATTTAGCTATGTGAATTTATTTATTTATTTATTTGTTTGTTTGTTTGTTTATTTGTTTCTGTAATAACAGCTTTCCTTAAATACAACATGCTCCAACATCACTGAGACCAGTTTAAGCTCCGCCCCTGCAGCTTCACAGAGCTGATCGTAACGATGCTGCGCTAAACGTTTAGCGTTCCTCTGAGGTTCTAACACAGCAAAACATCCTAGTACAACAACAAGAACAAACTAAAACTAAAATTATTTTTAATTGTTTTTTTTTTGTCCTTCTCAGAGTGCAGAGTCATACAATTTCAGCGTTTTGGAAAACACAAGCGCTCGACTGCATTGTTCAGGAACCGTGCTGCTGTGTAAATAACACACACACACACACACGCGCACACGTGCATATTTGTATGCATACCGTTTGGAATCCGCTCCCTGAACGCACACAAATTCTTACACAGTAAAGCTGGTGTGTGTCTGTGTGTGTGTGTGTACACAGTCTTGCGTCATTGCCAGACACACGCAGGTGGAATTTAAACACTGGCCGTGTGTGAAATGACGCCCCGGTGCGAGAGTTCGTACTGGAACCCTGTCGCCACTCCACAAATGGCAGGATTTCACCTCGGACAAGAGCGCCGTTCTGTTCGGTCAGCGGGTCAGCGTGGGATTTTTGGGTAATGTCAGCGTTTAGGAAGATTTACAGGTGCTTGAGGAACGCGTTAATAAATCACTCTGCGGTTTCTGTCTCAGGCTTTATTTCACTCCTACTTTATTTCCATCTGCAGTCATTCACCTGACGTATGCTTTTGGATCCCGGTGCGAGTGAAACGCCGAGTGCTGAGTGCACGAGGGTTTAAAAGACTTCCCGAGGTGAACGCTGTCTCTCTGAGAACAGTATATCATCAGAGGTGGCTTGGTACCATGATCTGAATCTCCTCCATGTGTTTCTACACAACAGTCAGTAACACACAAGTATTAAAACAGATTATCTCACGCTTTAATGTGTGGATTATTCTAAATTCAGAGGCTCACACTGGTAGCTATAGTGCTAACTACAGCGCATAGCACGAGAAGGTCACGGTCCATGATGTGCATCAAAGTGCATTTCTGCCATTTAAACTGGACAATCAAAACGATAAGAAAACTAATCACATTTATGAGATACTAAATCTTTATTTTGAGATAACAAGACACACTTGTAATTATAATTTATTAGAGTTAAAATCTCAAAACTATGACTCAGCATTATCTAATATTCATGCCTTAGTATCTTAGTATCTCACAGTCATGGCTAAGTGTTTAAAAATGATGAGAGTCTCTCAAAATCATTACTTACTATCTCATAATCATGCCTTAGTATCTTGGTAACTTGATTATTATTCGAGTATCTCATAATCATGCTTTAGAAGCTTGCTAATCTCATAGTCATGACTAAGTGTCTAAAATTTATCTCAAAATTATACCTTAATGTCTTAGTATCTCATAGTTGTCTACAATTATGAGATTATCTCGAAATTATCACCTTTATGCCTTTAATGTCTTATTGTCTCATAGTCATGACTGTCTAAAAATGATGAGAGTCTCTCAAAATCATTACTTAGTATCTCATAGTCATGACTTAATATCTTGGTAACTTTCGAGTATCCGAGTATCTCATAATTATGCTTCAGTATCTTAGTATCTCATAGTCATGACTAAGTGTGTAAAATCTATAAGAGAATATTAAAATTCTACCTTAATAGCTTAGTATCTCATAGTCATGAATAATACAATTATGAGATTATCTCAAAATTACGACACTATCTCATAATCATGCTTTAGAAGCTTGGTATCTTATAGTCATGACTAAGTGTCTTAAATTTATTAGAGTATTTGAAAAGTATGACTCGGTATCTCCTAATCAAGCCTTAATATCGTAGTATCTCATAGTCATGACAAAGTGTATAGAATTTACAAGAGTGTCTCAAATCATGCCTCAGTATCTCATAGTCATGACTATGTGTCTACAATTATGAGTATCTCAAATTACGACTAGTTATCTCATCATCATGCCTTAGCATCTTGGTATCTCATAGTCATGACTAAGTGTCTAAAAATTATGAGATTATCTCAAAATTGTGACTCAGTATCTCAAAATCGTGTCTAAGTGTATAGAATTGATAAGAGTATCTCAAATCATGCCTCAGTATCTCATAGTCTTGACTAAGTGTCTACGATTATTGGAGAATCTCAAAATTATGACTAGTTATCTCATCATCAAGCTTTATAAGCTTGGTATCTCAATCGTAACAAAGTGTTTGAAATGATTATCTCAAATTATGACTCAATATCTCACAATCATGGCTTAGTATCTTGAATTTGTATACTATCATAGTCATTTGTAAGTGTCTAAAATGATGAGTTCCTTAAATATCCCAAAAATCAAGATGCAATATCTTTGTATCTCATAATCATCACTATCTCATAATCTTGACACAGTGTCTAAACATGACGAGAGTCTTGAAGTTATGACTACTATCTTAAATTAATGACTGGTATCTTATCATTAATTCGTGGTATCTCATAATCATGAATCAATATCTCAGATTTATGATTTCCTATCTCATCATTGTAACTTAATATCTTGGGATCATAATCATAACTAAGTATGTCATAATCATGCTTTAGAAGCTTGGCATCTCTTAATCAGGACTGAGTGTTCAAGATTTATGAAAGTATCTCAGATTATGACTCAGTATCTCATAATCATGCCTTAGTACCTTGGTACCTCATGATCATGAGTAAGTGTCTATAATGACGGGTTTCTCAAATAGCTCAAAAATCAGATGTAATATCTTGGTATCCCATAATATCCCATAATAATCTCATAATCTTGACACAGTGTCTAAACATTTTATGAGTTTCTTAAAATTATGACTAGTATCTTAAAATAATTACTGGTATCTTATAATTATTACTTGCTATCGCATAATCATAACTTAATATCTTGGGATCGTAATCATGACTAAATATCTCCTAATCATGACTTTGTGTCTATAAATTATGAGAGTGTCTTTAAACTATGACTGGTCTCTCATAATTATTGCTCTGTATCTCATAATCATGGTTATTATCTTATCTTATCTTATCTTATCTTATTATCTTATATTCATCACTTTTCATCGAATAATTATGATTTATGAAAGTTAGGACTTCAGAAGTGTGACATAGTATCTCATAGTTATGACTTAGTATATTATAATCATAACTTAGATGCTTGGTATCTCATCGTTAAGACTTTTGTAATCATTACATAATTATCACCTTTCATTGCCAAAAGACAAAGAAAAAGTCTTCCATGAGGATGAATTGTGTCATGATTCTTATTTTTCAACACTGATGAATTTGATTGGACGCTTTAAACTGACCGTAAATAAAAGGTGCAGGACTTCATCGTATCGGATGGACGAGAGAAGAAAACACAAAAACTCATCCATCTGCAAATTTCCCTTAGATCTCAGAATAAAGAGCTCGGGTTCTTCGTTCGGATGATTCCTCTGTGACCTTAAATCGCTTTTATCTTACAGCTTTCAGTATCTTATAGATACAGTTTTTTTTTTAAAGTTGCGTGTGTGTGTGTGTGTGTGTGTGTGTGATGTGTGAGGGTCAGTTACCAAATAAATTCACTCAAGTCTGTCCTTGCAGCTGCTTTGCTTTGAAGTGGCTCACGATGTACCTCTGTGTTTCTCAGCACTCAGGAGTGTGTGTGTGTGTGTGTGTGTGTGTGTGTGTGTGTGCATTCTCATCCTTGTGTGTTAGGCTTCCCTGTGCATCTCTCAGTCGGAGAATCCTGGGCTCTGCTTTCATGTGCTGCCAGGCCGAGCCGATCTGTGTCCCTTCATCAAAGGAGAGTTGGATTTGTCCTTAATGAGAGCCTCTCGTCTCCGCACTCATCCCGCTGCTTACCACATAGTAGCCGTGTGTGTGTGTGTGGGGGGGGGGGTGTTTAGACACAGCTCACTATTAGGCACAGCTCCCTAACATTTATCACACACCATTATACAGTTAAATAGTTTAGTAGAGTGGGCAGGGCTTACACCCTCTCCCCTGTCAATCACAATGACACCAGCCAACCTCTGGCTCTCTCTGAGCTTACGTATGAGGAAAAATCAGCTGTAAATGAAATGTTAGCAAAAAGTGATATTAAAAAATAAAATTTGCATAGATGACAGTAGGTTCATTTAAGTGTAAGGTACATGAGGACATCTTTGTAGCCAAAATAAAAATAAAAATCTAGAGACGATTATGATTTAGTATCTCAAAATCATGACTAAGTATGTCCGTATCTCATAATTATTACTTAGTATGCAATTTTTATGACGAGTATCTCAGAATTATGTCTTTGTATCTTATGACTTGATATGTCAAAAGTAAAAGTATCTCATAATTATTACTCAGTGTCTCGTATCTATTACTCAGTGTCTCATAATTATTACTCAGTGTCTCATAATTATTACTCAGTGTCTCATAATTATTACTCAGTGTCTCATATCTATTACTCAGTGTCTCATAATTATTACTCAGTGTCTCATAATTATTACTCAGTGTCTCATAATTATTACTCAGTGTCTCGTAATTATTACTCAGTGTCTCATAATTATTACTTAGTGTCTCGTAATTATTACTCAGTGTCTCATAATTATTACTCAGTGTCTCATAATTATTACTCAGTGTCTCATAATTATTACTTAGTGTCTCATAATTATTACTCAGTGTCTCATAATTATTACTTAGTGTCTCATAATTATTACTCAGTGTCTCATAATTATTACTCAGTGTCTCATAATTATTACTCAGTGTCTCATAATTATTACTCAGTGTCTCATAATTATTACTTAGTGTCTCATAATTATTACTCAGTGTCTCATAATTATTACTTAGTGTCTCATAATTATTACTCAGTGTCTCATAATTATTACTTAGTGTCTCATAATTATTACTCAGTGTCTCATAATTATTACTTAGTGTCTCATAATTATTACTCAGTGTCTCATAATTATTACTTAGTGTCTCATAATTATTACTCAGTGTCTCATAATTATTACTTAGTGTCTCATAATTATTACTCAGTGTCTCATAATTATTACTTAGTGTCTCATAATTATTACTCAGTGTCTCATAATTATTACTTAGTGTCTCGTATCTATTACTCAGTGTTTCATAATTATTACTCAGTGTCTCATAATTATTACTCAGTGTCTCATAATTATTACTCAGTGTCTCATAATTATTACTCAGTGTCTCATATCTATTACTCAGTGTCTCATAATTATTACTCAGTGTCTCATATCTATTACTGTGTCTCGTAATTATTACTCAGTGTCTCATAATTATTACTCAGTGTCTCATATCTATTACTCAGTGTCTCATAATTATTACTCAGTGTCTCGTAATTATTACTTAGTGTCTCATATCTATTACTCAGTGTCTCATAATTATTACTCAGTGTCTCATAATTATTACTGTGTCTCATAATTATTACTCAGTGTCTCATAATTATTACTCAGTGTCTCATAATTATTACTTAGTGTCTCGTATTTATTACTCAGTGTCTCATAATTATTACTGTGTCTCATAATTATTACTCAGTGTCTCATAATTATTACTTAGTGTCTCGTATTTATTACTCAGTGTCTCATAATTATTACTCAGTGTCTCATAATTATTACTCAGTGTCTCATAATTATTACTCAGTGTCTCATAATTATTACTTAGTGTCTCGTATTTATTACTCAGTGTCTCATAATTATTACTCAGTGTCTCATAATTATTACTGTGTCTCATAATTATTACTCAGTGTCTCATAATTATTACTTAGTGTCTCGTATCTATTACTCAGTGTCTCATAATTATTACTGTGTCTCATAATTATTACTCAGTGTCTCATATCTATTACTCAGTGTCTCATAATTATTACTCAGTGTCTCAAAATCTATTACTCAGTGTCTCATAATTATTACTTAGTGTCTCGTATCTATTACTCAGTGTCTCATAATTATTACTCAGTGTCTCATAATTATTACTCAGTGTCTCATAATTATTACTTAGTGTCTCATAATTATTACTCAGTGTCTCATAATTATTACTGTGTCTCATAATTATTACTCAGTGTCTCATAATTATTACTCAGTGTCTCATAATTATTACTCAGTGTCTCATAATTATTACTTAGTGTCTCATATCTATTACTCAGTGTCTCATAATTATTACTTAGTGTCTCATAATTATTACTCAGTGTCTCATATCTATTACTCAGTGTCTCATAATTATTACTTAGTGTCTCATAATTATTACTCAGTGTCTCATAATTATTACTCAGTGTCTCATATCTATTACTCAGTGTCTCATAATTATTACTCAGTGTCTCATATCTATTACTCAGTGTCTCATAATTATTACTCAGTGTCTCATAATTATTACTCAGTGTCTCATATCTATTACTCAGTGTCTCATAATTATTACTCAGTGTCTCGTAATTATTACTTAGTGTCTCATAATTATTACTCAGTGTCTCATATCTATTACTCAGTGTCTCGTATTTATTACTCAGTGTCTCATAATTATTACTCAGTGTCTCATAATTATGAGACAAAACATGGCCAGAAATGATATCCTTCCATTATGATCCAAAATTTCATAATTTTTTGTGAAAAATGTCTATAAAAGTATGTTTCTTGTCCTTTTTTTTGTTGTTGTTGCTGCACACAGTTTAGCGCCGGACGTTTTGGTGCATGACCTGCATCAATAATAAAATGTAAGACGTTTAGCTTGTCAAAGGTTTTCATTTAAATGATAATTCTATAAAGTCGTATACTAAATGCTGGTATTTGGCGGTGCTTCTTTATCTCGGTGAAGATTTCGGTCAGCGTCTGTTTGACACACGCTGTTTGACTTTCTTCTCCTTTCTTCAGAAGACGAATCAAACAAACAGGAGTCTTTATAGTATTACAGGGAATTTACTGCGAAATCTCCGAATCTCTGAAACAGTGCTGGTGGAGCGCTGAGCCAGCGACGGAGACCAGATTCGCCTGGGACGCTCGCGTGTTTGTTTTCTTTACACACACCCCACCCACCCACATCTCACACACACACACACACACACACACACACACACACACACCTCAGTGTTTCTTGTGACGCACATGTGCAACAAGTCGAAGCGGGTGAAGCTTCTTTATAAAGCACGACGGCACGTGTTGACTGACTTCAGCGTGGAGGTTATTGTTGTAGCAGAATCGTGGACTCGTGGAGCACACTGGGTGGAGGACAGACTTGATGTTATTTTTATATATATATATATATATATATATATATATATATATATATATATATATATATATATATTTGTTCACATCCCATGCCACACCCTTACGTCTTGAAGGAAAGCTTTCTGCACTTATTGACTCATGGGTGTGCGCGGAGTTTTAAAGCCTGACGGCTGTGCCATATTAGGTGACGGCTTTTACGGCCCAGAGGGTGTAACAGGAACAGCCGAGAGAGTGAGAGAGAGAGAGAGAGAGAGAGAAAAAAAGGAAACAAAAGGGACTGTGTTTCATTTCTCACGTTTCGGCCTCGCCCTCAGCCTCAGCGCTCTGATTGAGCGTTCCTTTCCCTTAAATGATATCACAGCAGATACGACTTCTTAACCTCTTTTACAGTTGTGTTAAAAACCTCGTGTATTTTCAGCGCTGGAGTGAAAGACGATCCCACTGAAATCTCATTTAAAGCCCCCAGTGGGCGTGGCCTAAATCTTAAACCTGGGTTTTTATATATATATATATATATATATATATATATATATATACATATATATATATATATATATATATATATATATATATATATTTATTTATTTATTATTATATATGAATCGTACCACTGGAAAAACCCTCCAGATGTAGAAACATCTGCATGATGTGTGAATTGTTTTTCTTCCTTTCTTTGTGAAAGATCTGTTAAGGCTCTGGAGTTGTTGATCAGATGATCAGGGTTCAAGCACCACCACCACCACCACCACCACCTCTGAGCAAGGCCCTTAACCCTCTCTGCTCCAGGGTCACTGTATCATAGCTGCCCCCTGCGCTCTGACCCCAACTTCCTCAGCTGGGATATGTGAAGAAAAGAGTTCCACTGTGCTGTAATGTATGTGTGGCCATAACAAAGACTTTGTGCCCTCAGTTCTTCTTCTTCTTCTTCTTCTTCTTCTTCTTCTTCTTCTTCTTCTTCTTCTTCTTAAAACAGCTGTCCTGCTTTTTTTGTGGCGTGAATTTTGCTCAGATCGTGTTTTCTCGGATATTTTCTGAAAAAATACCCGAACTGCTGAAACTGCAAGAACGTGAGGTTTTCTTTTCAACTCCAAACACTTATGTGCTGAGTATCTACAAGAGCTGTACTCAAGCCTCACACACCTGAATGTCCTGCTTTCTTACACACTGAGTTGATCCAAAACTAATTCATCCCGCTGCTCCAGGATGAACGTTAAAATGTACGACGCAGAGCCGCTCGCTCGCGTCGATGATAATCCACCTGTTCTTTCTTCATACACTATATTGCCAAAAGTTTTGGGACGTCTGCCTTTACATGCACATGCACTTAATATGGACTCTCCAGTGACATATATTTTAAAATAAGAAGTTTATTGTTCCTTTGCAGCCCGGTATCAAATGATCTACGGCCCGGGTACCAGTCCGCGGCCCCGTGGTTGGGGACTCCAGGGCTAAATACAAAAATTTCATACTTTTTATTAACCCTGAGTGAGGTTGTGATGTTCCAGTATCAGCTCCTGCACTGGTAACATTGATTATCTTCTCCTTTCCATATGGAAGTAACTTTAATGACACTTCTTCTGCTCTTCTTCTTTTTTTTCTTTTTTTTCCATGGACAGGATCCTCCATTACAGTCCATCTCGTTGCACTGGACACACCTGCACACGGTCTGAGAGCTGCATTTACTTTTATTTTCAGCAACTTCAAAAGAGCCTGAAATGTAGCAGAAAACATCCCTCTGTTTCCGAAATGGAAAAAAAAACCCAGCTAATTTTCTTCTTCTTCTTCTTCTTCTTCTTCTTCAAAACCACAACAACAACAACAACAACAAAACCCTAACAAAATCCTCCTTGCGCTTGCGGATCACGTGCGCCTCCGGGTTTTCTGTCCTTCGGCGTGTTTTGCGACTCGTATCTCCTGTTGTTTCCATTTCTGCTTCTGTAATATTACTCAGCGACTCGGCGCACGCTGGATTCGGGCAAGCTTCGACTGTTTCAGGTTTCACTCTTTCTACTTTGTTTCCTTTGTCGCATTTCAGAAACCGCACAGCAGTTTTTTTTTTTCTTTTTTTCTCTCCAGCTTCACTCACACCTCGTTCTGAAATTCTTCACGCTGTTGTATCCATCTGACAGAAACATTGTCTCTTCAAACCCACACACGCTGTTACAAAGTTCTCTCCCAGGCTTCGGTTCGAAAATAATTTCACCACCTGAACGTCATCGCTGGAACACGCAGTGCCTCGCTCTCACGGCCTGCTACTCTTTATTTATTTATTTGTTTGTTTGTTTCGAATCTGAGGCTTTGTCTTGAGATTACGAAGTGTGTGAGAACAGGTTTACATGCTGCTCATACACTTATTTATGAAGAAATCCAAATAAAACTCACATTCCAGGCATTAATTCCAATCGAAAGCTCTACTGAGGACATTTATTTCTTTTTTTTAATGGCTATTGTTCAGGAAAAAACTCAACAGCGTCACCTGATGTGATAAAGAACCTGACGAACCGGAATGTCCTGAATCTTTAACAAGCCGATTTGGAAGAATTTATTTGCAAAAAATCAGAAATGTGGCGTTTATTATAATGCAAAAAAAAAAAAAGCAAAAGCAAAAAGGAGGTTTTTTATAATGCAAAAAAAATTCTTTTCTTTTTTTAACAAAAAAAATTTACTCCTTAAGTGAATCTTCGATCGATGGGCTTCGAAACGTCTCTAAAAGTCTAAATTTCAATCACACACCAATTTATTTGATGTTTTTTGCGTTTCCGTATCGACGGCTTCGAAGAAAAGCCGTTCAGTTTGGGCGTAAGTATTGGCACCCTACGTCCTCGCAAGACGCCAGTACACGTTCCTGCTCATGGTTGTCATAGTAACGCCGGTTCTCAGAGGGTGCAGCTTCACTGCAACGTTTCGGAGGAAGGTGTGGCGTTTGTGTATAAAAGCCAGCAGTGTAGATCTGTGTGATGTGCGGCTAAGATACCTGCTGGAAATTACCGAGTGTCTGTTGTAGCTGAGGCTCTGCAGTGGCCGAGCTGGCAGTACTGGAAGATTTCACTCACTCTGTGTTTTCTAAGGATCTTTTTAAGGATTTTTGTTGGTGATGTAAATGCAAAATGGAAATAAGCTGTGCTGTGAGCATGCTCATTAAATTACGTACATTATTACATTATTAATGACACGTGGAAAATATGAAGAAAAACAGAATTAAAAAAAAAATCTGGTCAATTCGGCCAAAAAAACGACTGAAAAACTGATAGCTGGAGCTGGCTGTGCAGCATTAGAGCTGAAACGTTCAAATGTACTTCTTTGCATATTGTTCTTCTTACATCACGGCAAAAAATAAAAAAAATAAACAAAACAAACAAAAATAGAACAGAACCTTAGACCAAAAAAAAAAAAAAAAAAAAAAATTGTGGTAAAAAAAAATTTTTTTGCAGTTGAACAAAACTTGATCAACAACAAAGAAAGAAAAAAAACCCCAAAACCTGACAACTTTTTCACTGCAGCCTCGAGTTCCTGTATATTAAATTCTTCCTAGCGTCTTAAAAGTCTGTATTTTAATACGTACCAAAACAACTGACTCACAGACGAGTGAATAAACAGATATACATACAGTTTACTTGAAATATTCTATCCCAGTAGTGTAGAATATAAAATATAAATACTAAAAATATAAAAATGTAAGTGTAAATATTCCTGTATACATGCTAGCACTTGTAAGTGCACTTGAAGAGGAACCAAGTAAACTTTTAGTACACCTCACTAGGTGGAATTCTTTTTAATCCTGGGTGTGTGTATGTATATATATATATATATTCGATTCAAGTGTTTAAGATTATATTTCTTTTTAAAATGATATTTTTACACAAATGTCTTGAAAAAAATCATCTCTTAAACGAATCGAATATCTCTTTTTTATCTCATCACTCAATCTCTCCTTTTCGGAATATTTTAAATGAAAAATCTGAGCGAAACCCGAGCGAGAAGAGTTCATCTCCACCGAGAGACAGACAGAAACCTTTAAGCAGAGAAAATGTTCCTCTGGGTTTTTCCTCAGAGAGCTGAACTGACCGTTCGAGGCCAGTGGAGCAGAAAGTCGTGTAAACAAACACGGGACGCCGGATTCAGATATTTCATTGGTGTCAGATAGGAGAAATAAAAAAACAAAAAATGAAAATAATCCCACAATAAGCCAGAGGTGACTAAGGAAAGGTCACCTTCACGTCATAATAGTAATAATAATAATAATAATAATAATAATAATAATAACAAGAATAATAATATTAATATTAAAATATTATATTATTAATATTATTAATATTAATAATAATGATAATTATTTTTATTATTATATTAAAAATATTATAATATTATATTAAAAATATTCAGTATATCAGTGGATGACAGATCACATGGACCAAGGTGTTATTTATGAGTTCGTTTTTAATTATTATTATTATCCATTCATTCATTGTCTGCCACTTATCCGAACTACACTCGGGTCACAGGGAGCCTGTGCCATCATAGGGCATCAAGGCAGGATACACCCTGGACGGAGTGCCAACCCATTGCAGGGCACACACACACTCTCATTCACTCACGCAATCACACACTACAGACAATTTAGAGATGCCAATCAACCTACAATGCATGTCTTTGGACTGGGGGAGGAAACCCCGAGGCACGGGGAGAACATGCAAACTCCACACACACACACGGCGGAGGCGGGAATCGAACCCCCAACCCTGGAGGTGTGAGGCAAATGTGCTAACCACTAAGCCACCGTGCCCCCTATTATTATTATTATTATTATTATTATTATTATTATTATTATTATTATTATTATTATTATTATTATTATTATTATTATTATTATTATTATTATTAGTAATTAAATATTTATTTAGTTATTTTAAAGATTGAAAATGCTTCATCAAACACAAAATAATCATTTGGTGCAGCTGTTTTGCTCATATTTGATAAACAAATGAAAGAGTTTACTAAAAAACTAAGTCAGTACTGTAAACCTCTTTAAAGTCTGGATTTAAAATCTTCAGGCTGATTCTTTAGTGAAGCTAAAAAGAGAGTTAACAGGAAACAGCGACACAAGTTTTTTATTATTAATAATAATACAGTTATTATAGTTATTATATAATTATATATTATATAGCTACAAGTCTCATTAGTGGTTTTATGGTTTGTGTGTGTGTGCGTGTGTGTGTGTGTGTGTACGCTTGAGTTCTTTATGTCCCGTGTCTGCTAATGTTTTGTACCGTCATGATCTGTGTTTTGGTTTTACACACAAACCTTTTACTAAACAGGTGCAAAGTGTTTATGATGAAATCACAGTGAGGACAGTGAGGACAGCGGCGGGGGTGGGGGTGGGGGTGGGGGTGGGGGGGTCGAACAAGGGTGAGAGTTTAAGGGGTGAGTTTGGGGGGGATGAGTATGGGGGATTAGAGATTGGGGGTGAGTTTTGAGGGGGATTACAGGGGGTAAGAGTTTAAGGGAGTGAGATCGGCGGAGTGAGAGTTTCCGGGTGAGTATGGTGGGTGATTTTTTTTTTATTCGGGGGTGAGTATGTTGGGGGTAAGAGTTTGGGAGGTGAGTTTGAAGGGGTGAGAACTGGAGGGTTTGCGGGTGAGTTTGAGGTGTGAGTATGGGGGGATGAGTACAGGGGGGTGGGTATGAGGGGTGAGAGTTTGGGGTTGAGTATGGGGGGTGGGTATGAGGGGTGAGTGGGGAGGGTGTAAGGGGGGTTTGAGAATGGGGGATAAGTTTGAGGGGCGTGACTATGAATTTTTATGTCAGTCTCAGAATGATGCATTCGAGAGTTTGTGTATTTACACGTATCGTCTCTGGGATTAGCTGATAAATGAAAATGAGCTACAGCGGCCGTAACTGCGGAGGTTAGCATTTGCGGAGAGCCGCACACCTTCCGTACTAGCAACACACACACACACACACACACACTAACTACAGGTGACAGCAGAGCAGGCAGGACCCTGTGTGGTCCTCAGATTAGCTCTCCGTCAAGCCTTTTCAGCCCGAGCTTAGCCTCTCCTCATCCCTCTTTTCATGCCTCTCGTCCTTTTCCTCTGTTTGGCCATTCCAGGATGCGCTCGGCTGTCTGGTTTACACATTGCGCAGGAACCCCCGAGGGTAGGGGCGGGGGCTGAGGGTGGGGGTGGGGTGGGGGGTATAGTTTAGGAGTCAGAGAGGTCAGGGAGATGCAGCTAGTGTATTTCCTCCCTTTCCTGGCATTGGGAAATGCAATGCTAGCAAAGCGCTGCTCCCATAACGCTCCTTCCTTATTGCTTTCTCTCGTTCGCGGTGTGTCTGTCAGTCCGTCAAGCTGCTGAACTCGAGAACGATGGAACAGGTTTTGATTCCAGGTTTAGTGCACACGTCTCTCTGGCTCTCTCTGCGTTATATACGATCCCTCCAGAGCTTCTCGGTAAAGCAGGAGGTCTGGAAACCATCAAGTTTTATGCCTCGACGTGTTCAGCGTCAGACACGTAAAAAAAACAAAAAAAAACACACAACGTGACCTTTTTTTTCAGGCAGGAGGAACGCTCGGCTCCTGGGAGCACACTCGACCCTGCAGCTGCTGGGCTCACGAGGGGGGAGGCGGAGGACTTAACCTTACCCCGAGCTGTTTCCTTCCTTCTCTCTCTCTCTCTCTCTCTCTCTCTCTCTCTCTCTCTCTATTCCTCTCTCTCTGTCTCTCCCGCTCTCTATTCTAAAACATCCTAACACGAACCGGGAAAAGCCAAAAAAACACTTTTTTTCCAGAATTTTCTGGACACATTTCTGTGGAAATACCAAGACAAGGAACGACAGCATTCTGTTACAGGATAAGTAACCTGATAAAACATTTCGCTGTTGAAAAAACCAGAGTGTGACGTAGACGGATGTGAGAGAGCAGAGCTGTATACGTGATGCAAGAGAGAGCAGAGCTATATATATGAGATGCGAGAGAGCAGAGCTGTATACATGATGCGAGAGAGCAGAGCTATATATATGAGATGCGAGAGAGCAGAGCTGTATACATGATGCGAGAGAGCAGAGCTATATATACGTGATGCGAGAGAGCAGAGCTGTATACGTGATGCGAGAGAGCAGAGAAACTCAGAGCAGTTCAGTTCAGCGAGCACTGAGACACACAGACTTTGTGTTTACACTTCAGACACAAATCACGGCAACCTGAGCTCATGTTAATGCCAACGCTCCATGATACCACTCTCCTCTCTCTATCTCCATCTCTCTCTCTGTCTCTCTCTCTCTCTCTATGTATCTCCCTCCCTCTCGTTCTCTCTCTCTCTCCTTCCCTCCCTCCCTTTCTCTCTCTCTCTCTCTCTCTCATGTCCACGTTTTGAAAAATCCGACATGGAAGAAGCATCCAATGGAAAAACTTCTCAATCTCTCAAAAAGTCATATCATAAAGAGCATGTGAGTTCATCCGAATGAACAGTAATTAAAATTCATTTGTCAAAGGTGTAGCCTTAGCCTAAAAAAACAAACAAAAAAATTCCTTTATTCCCATCAGAGCTCCACCCCAACTAACACCCATATCTTAACAAAAAAAAAAAATTATTTTTAATTAGCATTCTTAATATTTTGCTTAAACAAAGCTAATTATTTTAACGTTATTTTTTGGAAAATCTTCTTATTTGTGTATTTTGTTCTCCATATCCGTTCTCTTTGTTAACTTGTACATCACTTGTTCTCTCTCTCTACTTTAAGCGAACCTCCAACCTGATGTTCCGGACAGTCCTGCTGTCATGGATGGGAAAAAACAAGTTTTTATTGTATTTCAGTCTAACCTCCTTTAGTAGCTCCCCTATTTTTGCAAAATGGTTTGATCCGCAGCGTTTTTGACATGTAAAGGAGTGTATAGTTATTGTTTATACAGCAATATGAGATACTTTATTAGAAAGAGTTGTCATGTGATATGTGTGTGTGTGTGTGTGTGTTTGTGTTTTCTTTAGGTTGTTGTTATTAAATGGTTTGTCCCGGATCCTGGGTCTGGAGTCGTAGCTGAGTGGCGGTTGTGTTTATCTGTTAGCAGACTGTCTGGGAAAAGAAAACACCCGCATGACTCAAAGTGTTTATGTTGAGAAAGTGCAGCCGGATTTGTGTACGCTAAAAAAGTGTTAATTACCTGTTTTTTGGGGGTTTTTTTTGTGCGTGTCTTTAGTAAACATCTGAAAAAGCGAGGGAGATTTGGGTTAATACCTGTTTGGTTGCAAAACATCTACACATCAGTCAGGCTTCACTTGTGACTGCTTGCCTGGACACCATCCTGCTTTACTGGTAACACACACGTCTAAGCACATTGACCGGTGTCACTGACGGATGCAGTAGACAAACGTGTCGATCCAGTCGCCCTGCATTCTCACTCCATACTGCTCCCACAGAACATTGTGCCTCTGCCGCCGTCGAGCTTTCCAGATCTTCCTCGTTTTTCACGCCTGCTTCACCAAAAGCGACGCCTGTCTGGTGAAACCTGACACGACCTTTCACTCCGCGGTCACACGCACACCTCAGCTTTGTCTGTGGTATTTGGAGCTGTGTTATTGCGTTTTTGCCCCTGGGGCGCTGACAGATTCTCCACCCTGATTGCTCTTATGCAAGTTTTGCTATAAGGACGCTATCAGGTTTATTGAACAGTCTCCAGGATACAACACTACTTACTATTCCAGGGGAAGGGGGCGGAGTCTAGACGGATTCTACTTGATTCAGCCCAAATCCCAATATACTACACCAGGGTGTAAAATAGACAGTGTGAGTCATATGTTCATGCTGAACAAGAAGAAGAAGACGTGCACTTCATTCAAGTACACAGATGATGCACTTATTCAGGCGTGGAATATTGGACACTTCGTGCACTCGCGGCTTTACTTGTTTTTCTTTCATTTAATGAAATGTATTTTTCTCCGTCGCCACGTTACCTGCGATTCGCTGGGAAGCCACTTCTACTTCCTGTCAGGAAAAAACTTTGAGACGACATTCGAACACTAGATGCTTCAGTGCATAGTGTAAGTGTGTAGTAAGTCATTTGGGACGCAGCCCAGGGTGTGTTTTTTTTTTTATCACATATTTACAGATGAAATGAAGTATCATCAATGAAGGGTAGCTCAGGTGTTGGACTACTGATGGGACGGTTGTGTGTTTGAATCCCAGGACCACCAACCAGCCACTGCTGGGCCCCTGCACAAGACCCTTAACCCTCAACTGCTCAGATGTGTAAATGAGATAAATGTAGGTCACTCTGGATAAAGGGCATCTGCCAAATGCACGCCTATCGGGTTAGCCGGGTAGCTCCATTAATTTTCAGTGTTTAAATAAAGTCTATTCACAATCCTGCAGCACTGCTGTGTACATCTGATGTGAACATGACACCACAACCTTCTTAGTCCCGGCGTTCGAATGTGGAGTGAAACGAGCCGTGGACACCAAACATCATGACTGACCATGTGAGGAAACAGAAACATTTTTTGGGGGTGGTGGAGGTGGTGGTCATGTCTGGGGTAGTTTTTCTGCGTGGTTATGTAAAGCGTGTTGAATCAGGAAGCAGTGTGTGCAGTAATAACTCTTGGTGGCTTTTCTGGAGTCTTGTTGTTGTATTCGAGGGCCTCTGGATTATCTTAAGCAGAGGGGTTCTGTTGCGCTCCACTGCACAATGATCACCCTGAGAAAGGACTCGGAGCTCGCCAAGCAAAACATGCCTTCTCTGCATAACACCGGTCTCTCTCTCTCTCTCTCTGTCTGTCTCTCTCTCTCCATCATTCTCTCATTCTCTCGCAGCTGTGTTAAACAAACACGACGAGTGCAGCTGGACTCCCGAAGACAGGCCGAAAGTGGAATTCTAATCCTGTGTTTTTCTGTTCTTTGGCACTGCTCTGATTTATACGCTCGTAAAAAACCTCAGAAAAAAAAAATTCGAGACAGAGACGGTGGGACGGAGGAAGACGGATCCTCGCTGGCCACGTCGATGAGGAAGCACCGGGACATGACGGCATCGAGCGAGAATGGTGGGAGCGTTCAAACTGCACGCAGCGTGCGATTCGGCCTCGGCGTTCCGATCTTGCAGCTGGAGCGAATCGACGTGCGAGTTTCCGATTCGGCCGGAGGACTCCACTCGGGGTGAGACTTACGCAACGTTAATCAACGCCTGAAACTAACACTTACATAGAGACCAGACCCTGTTGTGAAGAAAAAGTCAGAACCCCAGCATAGCCTTGCAAACCATTTCCAGCTGTCCTTACACAAACACACACACACACACACACACCTTGCACGATTACAATCTGAAACCACGGGGGCGAGATAGGGTGAAGGTTAAGCCGCCAGTGAGATTGTGCAGCTGAAACTCAAGCTCTGTTCATTGTTCTCCGCATGCCTCCATTTCAGTCAGCCTTGTGAAACCGGAGCGGCTGCACACGGAAGCTTGAGCAGAGCCATCGCATTTCATCTCCATATAATAATCACGCCGAGCTTTGTTTCACCAGCGTTATCTCAGCTTCAGCACAGGCCGCAGAGCCTGCAGCACTCCGCCTCTCCGCCTCGACTTATCACAGATCTTGTCACTGCTTCAGGAAGAACCTCATCATGACTCAAGTTGGGAATGACCCCAAGCTCTCTTCCACAGAAAAATCCCCCCATCTGGATGATCCAGCAGCGGTCCTGCCGAAACAAGAGCCTCTGAAAGTGTCCAGAGACGAGCCTAAGGGACGCATGACAGAAATGGTATTGGTCAGACAGCAAGGCGTGAGGCATGAAGCGAGGCGTGAGGTGTGAGGCATGAGGCGAGGCGTGAGGCGCTCGTTCTGCACACAGCTTTACTTCACTTGCTCATGTTTCACCTCAGTGGAAATTTTATCACACTTATTTAATGTCCCTCTAAAGCTAACGCTCAGGTCACATCCTCATCATTTCATAAACATGTGTTCAAACTTCGCTCACACATTCTAGCATGCTAGCAAGCCGGACAGTTACTAAAAAAAACCAAAACAAACTAATATATTTAAACAACTAAGAATAACATATGTAAAGATGAGTAAAAAAGTTGAGGAATAACTTAAGCCAGCTAATATCTAATTAAATAACGTAGCTAACTAGCTAACTAATGTAGCTAACTAACGTAGCCAAACTGTACAGCTTAAGTTAGCTGCTGCTATTCTAGAAAGCGCTAACAAATAAACAAGGCTGATTCCATGATCCGGGTGCAAGTTAGCCTTTAACTGATGATACAAACATTTATATTTGTTTAAAAGAAATTGAGCAGTTTTTTCACATTTATAAAAATGACAAAGCTGCATTTTGCAATAATATGACTAACATAGTTGAGTCTGGTTTTAGATTTGAATTAGCAAACATACAAAATGTGCTTAACTAGCATCCATTAGCACAAATGATATAAAGATGTAAAAAGATTTCAGATTTTTTTTTTTTTTATTTCTATTTAAATATATTGAAAAGAAGGGGAAAAAAAGAATTGTGGACTTGTGGACTGTACCAAATATTTCCAAATATAGGGGTGAATGCTTTCAGGTATGTTTTCAGTAATGAATAAATTACTGAAAATGAATATGTGAATATGAATATATATATGAATATATATATATATATATATATATATGTATATATCTTACATAATCTATAATGGACCTCTAATGGAAATCCCATCCTTCTGCCTTGTTGTTAAAGATTACAACTGGTTCCTCATTTGTGTGTCTAAAATGAGGGAATCCCATAAAAACCCCCCCCGCTTCCTCGCTGACGTCACCGTGTCTGGAGTTTGCTCCTGCCTCATGTTTACAAAGTTGGGTTTCTGAGCCTCTGAATGTTTTTGGCGAGCAAAGCGATCGGTAAGCGAGGACGGCGTGGGCTCTTTTTAACGCCTGAGAACGAGAAGCTGAGAGCTCCGTCGCTCGACCGCATGTGGGATTCCTTGCGGTCAGAGCCAAGAGGAAAGAATCTCACTTATTTGCTTCACAATAAGTTTTCCCCCCTTGTGCCACATCAGGTCATTGGAGGGGGGGAAGGACACAATGATTTTGCCCTCTGTGCTGATGGACTGTGTCATTTACTCTTATTATCATTAGAAAGGCGTGTAACGGCACGGAAATCGATGTTATTGAGGCAGACGGGGCGAAAGCTGAACAAAATAATTACCTGATGTTAAGAGCCGAGCAGAAAGCCAAATACTTCAATGACACTCAAAATAAATACGCAGCAAGCGTTCAGTGTTTGAGGTGCCATTAGTTTTGGACCGATATTCCACTTACTAATAGATAAAGTTTCTAAAGAAAACCTTTTTTGTTTATAAAATGACTTTAAATATGAATAAATTAAACAAAATGAACTAAAGATACACCACTGTTCCCCTTAAATAATCAAAAAGCTGATTATTTTTTTCATTTAAGTGTGAATCGGTTTAAGTTCTCAAGCCTGAAACATCTTTTTCCACAAGTCTTCCCTTATAGCTGATACGGTAAAATGACGTTTTGGTTCTTTCAGTCGACCCCGTGACCCGAAAATGTTCACCTCGTGAAATATTTGGAATATTCCACAAGTCAGATGACAAACAGGACGTTTTATCCTGCTAGTTTTCACAAAACATCAAGAGAAAAATCTCTTATTCTTTTGTTCTTCCAAACATTCCGGTGTTATCAAACTGTGCTAAGGAAAAATTAGCTTCAAGATGGCCACCTCTATAACGTTCCAGTGTTCAGTCTAAGGGGCGGAGCTCTAGCAAACTGTGATGAGGAAAAATTAGTTCCAAGATGGCTGCCTCTATAACGTTCCATTGTTCAGTCTAAGGGGCGGAGCTCTAGCAAACTGTGATGAGGAAAAATTAGTTCCAAGATGGCCGCCTCTATAACGTTCCACTGTTCAGTCTAAGGGGCGGAGCTCTAGCAAACTGTGCTGAGGAAAAATTAGTTTCAAGATGGCCGCCTCTATAAACGTTGCAGTGTCCAGTCTAAGGGGCGGAGCTCTAGCAAACTGTGCTGAGGAAAAATTAGTTTCAAGATGGCCGCCTCTATAAACGTTGCAGTGTCCAGTCTAAGGGGCGGAGCTTTAACAGTCTAAGATGGAGCTCAGACAAACTGTCCTGAGGATAAACAATAATTCTGGGTGTCCAAGATGGCCGCCACTATAACGCCCCAGTGTCCAGAGACACTGTGTAGTTTAGTTGATGTTTATAGATGACAGTAACACAGCATCCTAAATCACGTTACCTCACTGAAGAACTGGTTTGTGTTAAAGATTTACAGAACAGATTTAGAGTGAGATAACAAGTCCACTACATGTCCAGCTATTTATTTATTTCAGAACTGTGTAGCATGTGATACATTTAACAGTTAACAACAGTTAACAATATCTATAAGATCTACATCTGGATCTATTAAACCCCCATAACGATGCCTTATCTGTGATTCCATATCCACTTGCGATCACAGGAACAAGCCGTGGGAAAAGTGATAAAAAAATAACCCCGCCCCCTTTTTTTTCTCCTGATTTTGGCAACCTGTAGCAGCTTGTCATACGAGCGTGTGATCAACTAATCTAAAGCAACAAGCTGGGGACTGATCCGTCAGCCGTTTCCTCTCTGCCTCACTCACTCACTTAACCCACTGCCCAGGCCAATCACGTCCATCTGTGGGAAAGCTGATGTCCATGTCTTTTAGTGCAGTGCAGCTCATAATAAAGATGTCCAAGCAGCAGGAGCAGTGGGAGGGGAGGAGAGGGGAGGGGAGGGCAGGGGAGGGGGGGTCGGGGGGCTAAAAGAGTGGTGTAGGATTGTCCAGCTCTGGGCAGGAAGTTGATGCTGAATTGCTGAGTCGAGCCATTGTATGTGAGAGAAGGACCACCTCCATTTTTTCTACTTCTTTTTTTATGTGTGTGTCGTCGTCCCCCCCAGTGACCCCCACCTCTAACAGCCTTTCCAAAGAGCAACGTCTGATAATGAATGAAGAAAAAGAGAGAGAGAGAGAGAGAGAGAGAGAGAGAGAGAGAGAGAGCAGAGGGGGTGGCGACATGGACGAGAGAGAAAGAATACATTTTAATGTGTTTCTTTCTTTCATTGGGGGGTTGGACAGGCCTCTTTATCGTGACTTGCATCCCACCTCTCACCTCGCTCATTGAGTGCTTTAGGGGCATCCTCTGACCTTTGACCCCCAGGACAATAGGGGCCGGGATGTTTCCCAGTGTGCTCGGTGCTGGACGACAACAGGAACACGAGGGCGCTCATGGGAAAGCAACTGTTTACTGTGTGACAGGATGAGAGGACCCTTCTCTTACCACATATGTGTGTGTGTTTATGTGTGTGTGTGTGTGTGTGTGTGAGAGATAGAGAGAGAGAGAGAGAGATAAAGAGATTGCGTAAGTAAGTGTGTGAGTGCGTAAGTGTGTAAATGCGTGTGCCTGCACATGCCTGCCTGTGCACACTCTTACCTATGTGATGCATGTGCAGGAACTTGCTTACACACACACACACACACACACACAGACACATTTCTGCATGCTTAATTGCTTATAACAACATAAACAATACCAAAGTAAAATGTAAACAGGGCCAAGAGAAGACACACACACACACACACACACGCGCAAGCTTACCCAAACAGTCCTTCTACACATTTTTTTTTCCGTTTTACTTTGCTGCACATCATATTTACACATAAATCACAAAAAAAAATGAAAGAAGAGAATTAGCCAATCATGAGGACACACAGGGATGGAAAAAAACAGACATGCTCACATATGTTTAGAGAGGGAATGAGAAATAAAGAGGACAAAAAACACAAACAGCACAAATTTCTGTGCATGTGTACAGTATGGCATGAAACACCTGTACACCTGTTTATTCACGCAATTATCCAATCAGCCAATTATGAGGAAGCAGCAGCGCAGCACATACCGTCAGAGCAGCAGTGAGCAAGCAAATCCTTACCAAAAAACATGCGACATCTACACACACCAGCACACAGCTTTATTCTGTTTTTAAAAAATTCATCTAATCAGCAGATCTGTACAGACATCCATGAGGACCTCACACGTGCTTCATAAACACACGTCCTTCCAGCTTCGGACCCCGTTCGGTTCAGGGAAACTCGGCGATCACTATCACCGTGAGCATGTGGGATTCCGACACCCATAGCTCCATAAACAAGACGTAACACGAACCGGGTTGCGAGACGGTTCGGACCTCCCTCACGTTACCTTATACATATTCTATATATATATATATATATATATATATAGTATATGTATAAGTATATGTGTGTGTGTGTGTAAAATCTAGCAGCACAATAGGATCCAGTTTCATTTCTGATTGCATTTCAGCTCCCGGGTCGTTCCCTCGTAACGGGAGCTCTGTCACCACCAAACCGTTCCGACTGAGGCTTTTATGTCAGGGTTCAAACGCCTGCTCACCCTTTTTGTTGTCCATATCTAATAAAGCACAAAAGGCCGCTCTTCTCTTTTTCTCTTTTCTCTGTGGCTTTTAGTCAAATAAATCTTGTTTTCCTTGCCTGTTTTTTTTTTCACTGTAACCTCCCCCCAACCATCACCACCACCACACCCGCCGCCCTGAGGAATACAAAACGGCTATAAATGCAGCCTTTCACAGCGGTACAGTCTTCACGGGGAGCTCCAGCCTCGTCCAAGGCCTCCTCTGAGTAATAGGCCTGTTTAGATTTCATTACCCGGGTGCCATTTCATCTGCTTGTACTTACAGCTACACGGGCCGCTTGTCTACGGTGCGGCGTAGCGAAGAAACACGCGGACTGTTCTGGAGTGTGAGTGTAAATCATAGATACGCATCGTCTGCTGAGCGAAGTTACATTTAGATGTAATCACTGGAGCTGACGGCCAGCACAGGGCCACGCTGCTGCTCCTGCTAATAAACATTTCAACAAGGATTTTTACATCCAGACTGAACCAAGACACACCTAGACACAGGAACACTGAGCGGACATTGTGAAGCGTGGCTGTAAAGTCGAAACCGTTTAAAGAAACGTCCTGGTGAAAAACCGCATTCCAGATAATGACACAAAGCAGGTTCGGTGTCTGAAGTTTACTACGAATCTTTCATTCGCTTGATTTAAATAACGCGATCGATAAAAGCTACAGCAGTGAGAGACTCAATTACAGGAAAATAATCACCGATGGCATGGTGAGACCGAGTCCAGTCACCGTTTCCTCCATGAACTTGATTATTTTCCTATAGCAGCATGTTCCAATGTTTTTCTCACTCCCAACAATTTGCACTGACTGAAATGTTTAGATTAATGCTCTCTGAGACAGGTGTCTGTTCTCAATCACAGCCACAAATAAGGCAGCTTTAAACAGTTTTCTCTTTCTGGAATTTTGTGCTACCAAAAAACCCAAACCAGACCCTTCTCTGTCCTGAAGATTGGACAAAATCGTTCCAAATCATTCCAGATTGTTCCATAGCACTGACACTGGAGACTCCTTCCATAAACGTTAAATAATGGAAGTGCTAGCTCAGTGGTTAAGGTGCACACTCTAATTCCCAAGCTAGTGTTATAGAAAACACCCTAATTCCTGAGCTAACATTGTAGAAAACAGTCAAATTCCCAAGCTATCATTGTAGAAAACACTTTAATTCCCAAGCTACCGTTATAGAAAACAGTCTAGCTTCCAAATCAGCATTATAGAAAACACTGTAATTCCCAAGCTATTTTTATAGAAAACACTCTAATTCCCAAGCTAGCTTTATAGAAAACACTCTAATTCCCAAGCTAGCTTTATAGAAAACACTCTAATTTCCAAGCTAGCTTTATAGAAAACACTCTAATTTCCAAGCTAGCTTTATAGAAAACAGTCTAGCTATCAAACTAGTGTTATAGACAACACTCTAACTCAGAAACTAGCAATACAGAAAACACTCTAATTCCCAAACTAGCATTATAGAGAACAGTCTAGTTTCTAAAACTAGCGTTATAGGACACAGTCTAAATCACTGCTTTTTAGCAGCATTAGCCCCTTAGTTACTCTTCAAACTTCAGACACCAAACATGTCTTAGTGACTCACTTTAATCTGAATCACTTTCTATTTTAGCTTTCTTTGGTAGGAAAATTTCCAAAATAGACATGCTTTGTGTGTGTGTGTGTGTGTGTGTGTGTGTGTGTGTGTGTGTGTGTGTGTGTGTGTTTGTGTGTGTGTGTGTGTTGAGTGGGCATCGTGTGTGGCTCTATCGCTGTTTGTGTGTAAAAGAGGATTTCCCTCTTTTGTTCCCTGAGGAAGCCCACTAGCTGTCCGACTCGCTTTAACTGTCATTCACACTGAGCTAAAGAGCACAAATAGCAGTGCTAATGTACGCCGCTAAAGCTGTCAGTAAACTCAGGCTGCGATTATAAATGGGGTCAAAGTGGAATGCTAATAATCCCTGAACCTTTTAGCCTGTTCCAGCATGCTGATTGATTGTAACGTATTTTAACTTGATTGGTATTTTCACTTGTTATGGGTGTGATTATGTGTAAACTTACCAGAGGAACAGATAAGAACTCAGTAAATCCCCCTCAGCTTATCTGTAATGGGGCAAATCGTTTCAATAAACAGGGAAGTCTACAAACTAGCATTAGAGTAAACAGGCTAAAACACAAAACAGAACAATATTAAGCTGGCTAAATCACTGACTAGCATTATAAAAATGAGTTTAACATATAAGTAGTGTTATAGAAAACAGTCTAGCTTAGATACTAGCATTATTAAAAACAGCCTAAATCCAAAACTAGCATTATATAAAACAGTCTACCCTAAAAATTAGCATTGTAGAAGTCTACCTGTGAAACAAGATATATATAAAAGAGTCTACCTCAGAAACTAGCATATAGAAAACAGTCTACCTCAGAAACTAGCAGTAAAACAGTATACTTAATAAACTAGCACTATAGAAGTCTACTTAAGAAACTAACTTTATTGAAAACAGTCTACCTCAGAAACTAGCGTATAGAAAACAGTCTACCTCAGAAACTAGCAGTAAAACAGTATACTTAATAAACTAGCACTATAGAAGTCTACTTAAGAAACTAACTTTATTGAAAACAGTCTACCTCAGAAACTAGCATATAGAAAACAGTCTACCTCAGAAACTAACTTTATAGAATACAGTCTATTTCAGAAACTAGCAGTAAAACAGTATACTTAATAAACTAGCACTATAGAAGTCTACTTAAGAAACTAACTTTATTGAAAACAGTCTACCTCAGAAACTAGTGTTATAGAAAACAACCTACTGTCTAGCTCAGGAACTAACCTTATGGAAAACTGTCTTAGAAACAAGCTTTATAGAAAACAGCCTAACCCATAAACTAGCTTATAGAAGACAATAAAACTGCCAAAAGTAGCGTTATACCAAAGAGTCTACCTCAGAGACTAGCAGTAAAAATGTCTACCTCTGAAACAAGCTGTATGGAAAACAGCTGAACTAGCTTATAAAAGACACTCTACCTCCAAAACTAGCATATAGAAAAAAGTCTGCCTCAGAAAGTAGTGTTGTAGAAAACAGTCTACTTCAGAAACTAGCCTTATAGAAAAGCAAGTCTACTTCAGAAACTAGCATACAGAAAACTAGCCATTCAACTTTTAATCAACTTATTATCAACTATTTTGTGTGTTTATGATAATATTAGCACAAGACTGGGTTTTGGGTTTCGGTTTATTAGCAAACCTGTATATTGTGATACATATCATTTATGGTAGAAATGTCTAGAAATATCATGTTTCGCCTGCTCCTAGTCACTGTACTGCAGTTCTAAAGTTAAACAGTCTGGACACCATCCTGCCAAATACTGAACACGCACGCACACACACACACACACACACACACA
>JAUCMX010000007.1:2304724-2309760 GCA_033459395.1 Hemibagrus guttatus | reverse complement strand
AGGTGTAGGTGAGTCAGGAGGTGGAGATGAATGTGTAGGTGAGTCAGGAGGTGGAGATGAAGGTGTAGGCGAGTCAGGAGGTGGAGATGAAGGAGGTGGAGATGAAGGTGTAGGCGAGTCAGGAGGTGGAGATGAAGGTGTAGGCGAGTCAGGAGGTGGAGATGAAGGTGTAGGCGAGTCAGGAGGTGGAGATGAAGGTGTAGGTGAGTCAGGAGGTGGAGATGAAGGTGTAGGTGAGTCAGGAGGTGGAGATGATGGTGTAGGCGAGTCAGGAGGTGGAGATGAAGGTGTAGGTGAGTCAGGAGGTGGAGATGATGGTGTAGGTGAGTCAAGAGGTGGAGATGATGGTGTAGGTGAGTCAGGAGGTGGAGATGAAGGTGTAGGTGAGTCAGGAGGTGGAGAGGAAGGTGTAGGTGAGTCAGGAGGTGGAGATGAATGTGTAGGTGAGTCAGGAGGTGGAGATGAAGGTGTAGGCGAGTCAGGAGGTGGAGATGAAGGAGGTGGAGATGAAGGTGTAGGCGAGTCAGGAGGTGGAGATGAAGGTGTAGGCGAGTCAGGAGGTGGAGATGAAGGTGTAGGTGAGTCAGGAGGTGGAGATGAAGGTGTAGGTGAGTCAAGAGGTGGAGATGATGGTGTAGGTGAGTCAGTAGGTGGAGATGAAGGTGTAGGTGAGTCAGGAGGTGGAGAGGAAGGTGTAGGTGAGTCAGGAGGTGGAGATGAATGTGTAGGTGAGTCAGGAGGTGGAGATGAAGGTGTAGGTGAGTTAGGAGGTGGAGATGAATGTGTAGGTGAGTCAAGAGGTGGAGATGATGGTGTAGGTGAGTCAGGAGGTGGAGATGAAGGTGTAAGTGAGTCAGGAGGTGGAGATGAATGTGTAGGTGAGTCAGGAGGTGGAGATGAAGGTGTAGGTGAGTCAGGAGGTGGAGATGAAGGTGTAGGTGAGTCAGGAGGTGGAGATGAAGATGTAGGTGAGTCAGGAGGTGGAGATGAAGGTGTAGGTGAGTCAGGAGGTGGAGATGAATGTGTAGGTGAGTCAGGAGGTGGAGATGAAGGTGTAGGTGAGTTAGGAGGTGGAGATGAATGTGTAGGTGAGTCAAGAGGTGGAGATGATGGTGTAGGTGAGTCAGGAGGTGGAGATGAAGGTGTAGGTGAGTCAGGAGGTGGAGATGAATGTGTAGGTGAGTCAGGAGGTGGAGATGAAGGTGTAGGTGAGTCAGGAGGTGGAGATGAAGGTGTAGGTGAGTCAGGAGGTGGAGATGAAGATGTAGGTGAGTCAGGAGGTGGAGATGAAGGTGTAGGTGAGTCAGGAGGTGGAGGTGAAGCTGGAGATAACGGAGATGAAGGAGGAAATGGAGGTGAAGGAGGAAATGACGAGCTAAAAGAATGAGCTAATCGTAAGACACTGGCGTATTAGAGTATTTACGGTAGACCTGCTACTCTAGCACTTACGGTAAAACTATAACCAGGAATAAACAGATTTCTTGTCTTTGCTGTTTAAAAAAAATGTAACAAATTGTAATATTTGTTATTATGAAATTATTAGAGACTATAACAAATATAAAAAGCATTTTTTAGACATTTTTGCTCATTTCCAGCTCAACACGCTTTGTGTCTTATTCAGATCAGTTAGCTTCTAGCATTAAACGCCGAAATGACGTCAATGAAAAGCTGGAAATGAATCGAAATATCTAGAATATAGGTGTAATAAGGAGAAATCCTACTTTAAATATGCCTGGAGTTAACATTTAGACAGGGTATGATATCATTTCCTGTGGAGTTTGGTGTTGTTAAGTAAACAAATTTAAGGTAAGACGGAAACTGTTTAGATTTTAAATTTGTCCAAGCGGTCCTTCCAGTGTGGTTCATCCTGTGTCCAAGCCCTAAAGCCACTGAAGGTAGATTTTATCAGCCGGTGAGAGCGGATAAACGTTCGCTGGCGCTGATTAAAACCGTACACACACACACACACACACACACACACACACAAACAGAGCATAAATGAAATTCAGCTGAGTGCTTTAGATCTGCGATTAGGATTTTTTTTATGTATTTGATTTCCTGAGCTAAGACCAAAATGTGCATTAAATTGAAATTGTTTTCTCGTCCTTTCCCTCTGTGTGTGTGTGTATGTGTGTGTATGTAGGAATGCCATCTGTCTGCGACGACTGCTCGACATCAATCCGCCCTTTGACAAGACAAAAGGTTCATGAACTCAGCTCACACGCAGACACACGGACACTCGGGCACACAGCGTGCGCAAACAGAATTAAATCAGCGCTAAAGGAAATGGATTGCTGGGGAAGGCATGACTGCCATGAGTATAATAGCCGTCCTTCATCAGCTCGTTTCTCACACACACACACACACACACACACACACTCACATGTACACACACAGGCTGAGATTGTACCCAGAAGTTGCTGAGCACATCATAACCATGAGAACCGGGCCTGCACTCTGTGTGTGTTTGTGTGTGTGTGTGTGTGTGTGTGTGTGTGTGTGTGTGTGTGTGTGTGTGTGAGAACATGTAATCCAATCAGGGACGAGCCGTGGCCTGATCCTTGTCCAACATACAACATTTTGTGTTTGCGTTTTGTGGAGATGAAGGTGAAGGATGAGGTGGAGATGAAGGTGGAGGTGCAGGATGAGATGAAGGTGGAGGTGGAGATGAAGGTGAAGGAGGAGGTGGAGATGAAGGTGGAGGTTAAGGGTGAGGTGGAGATGAAGGTGAAGGTGGAGGTGGAGATGAAGGTGAAGGTGGAAATGAAGGTGAAGGAGGAGGTGGAGATGAAGGTGAAGGTGGAGTTGCAGGTGCAGGATGAGATGGAGATGAAGGAGGAGGTGGAGATGAAGGGTGAGAAGGAGATAAAGGTGAAAGTGGAGATGAAGGTGAAGGATGAGGTGGAGATGAAGGTGGAGGTGGAGATGAAGGTGAAGGAGGAGGTGGAGATGAAGGTGAAGGAGGAGGTGGAGATGAAGGTGAAGGTGGAGTTGCAGGTGCAGGATGAGATGGAGATGAAGGAGGAGGTGGAGATGAAGGTGAAGGAGGAGGTGGAGATGAAGGTGAAGGTGAAGTTGCAGGTGCAGGATGAGATGGAGATGAAGGTGAAGGTGGAGATGAAGGTGAAGGAGGAGGTGGAGATGAAGGTGAAGGTGGAGTTGCAGGTGCAGGATGAGATGGAGATGAAGGAGGAGGTGGAGATGAAGGTGGAGATGAAGGGTGAGAAGGAGATAAAGGTGAAAGTGGAGATGAAGGTGAAGGATGAGATGGAGATGAAGGTGAAGGTGGAGTTGCAGGTGAAGGATGAGATGGAGATGAAGGAGGTGGAGGTGGATATGACAGAGGAGGTGAAGGTGAAGGATGAGGTGGAAATGAAGGTGGAGGTGAAGGGTGAGCTGGAGATGAAGGTGGAGATGAAGTGGAGATGAAGGTGAAGGATGAGGTGGAGATGAAGGTGGAGGTGAAGATGATTAATATCAAAGTCTACAAAAGGGGGCAGAGCTTTTTCGTATTTAGCTCCTAAACTTTGGAACAGTCTTCCTGACAGTGTTCGGGGCTCAGACACAGTCTCCCAGTTCAAAAGTAGACTAAAGACATATCTCTTTAGCCAGGCACACACCTAATACATCCCATAACCTTGTACTTCAGTACATCTGATTAAATGCACATCATCATCTAGTGCCTGCTAATATTATGAACAGCAGCTACGCTAATTACTTTCCATTTGTTTCCCTTCTTCTACCCATCCTGAGACATATAGAGATTGTGCCAGCTCCAGTGGCATCCAGAGATGGTCCAGCTCCAGCCGGGTTCTGCTTCATGAGGACTGGAGTATTCAAAGCAGCACTGCCAACCCTATGTGGACATTTTACACATAACATTCTACACATGCTGTATCTGCATCACACAACTAATGCAGAAAGGACATTGTTCATATCACACTCTCCGGTGTCACCCAGATGAGGATGGGTTCCCTTTTGAGTCTGGTTCCTCTCAAGGTTTCTTCCTAATTCCATCTAAGGGAGTTTTTCCTTGCCACAGTCACCTGAGTCACCTCAGGCTCGCTCACTAGGGAAAATTTTGTCTAACATCTAGGACTGTTTGTTTGTATGTTTATTGTTTCTTATGTTCTGTAAAGCTGCTTTGAGACAATGCTCTTTGTTAAAAGCGCTATACAAATAAAATTGAATTGAATTGAATTGAATTGAATTGAATTGAATTGAATTGAATAGATGAAGGTGAAGGATAATCTAGCCATGGGGGTCACAGTCCAGTGACTTCTGTGCCGGTCCCAAGCCCGGATAAATAGAGAGGGTTGCGTCAGGAAGGGCATCCGGCGTAAAACATTGCCAAATTTAACCATGCGAATCGTCAGTACGAATTTCATACCGGATCGGTCGAGGCCCGGGTTAACAACGACCGCCATTGGCGCCGTTGACCAACAGGGCGCCGGTGGAAATTGGGCTACTGTTGGTCGAAGAAGTAGAGGAGGGAGGAGAGTGCACAGACAGAGAGAGAAGAGGAAAGGTAAGAGTGTAGGACTGAGAATAGGAACTCTAAATGTTGGTACTATGACAGGGAAAGGTAGAGAGCTGGCTGATGTGATGGAGAGAAGGAAGGTGGATATACTGTGTGTACAGGAGATTAGGTGGAAGGGTAGCAAGGCTCGTAGTATAGGAGCAGGATTCAAGCTGTTTTATTATGGTGTGGATAGTAAGAGAAATGGGGTAGGTGTGGTCCTGAAGGAGGAGTTTGTGAGGAATGTCCTGGAGGTGAAGAGAGTGTCAGACAGGGTGATGAGTCTGAAGTTAGAGTTTGAAGGGGTGATGTTGAATGTTGTTAGTGGTTATGCCCCACAGGTAGGTTGTGAGTTAGAGGAGAAAGAGAGATTCTGGAGTGAATTAGATGAGGTGATGGAGAGTATTCCCACGGGTGAGAGAGTGGTGATAGGAGCGGATTTTAATGGACATGTTGGTGAGGGGAACACAGGTGATGAGGAGGTGATGGGCAAGTTTGGAGTTAAGGAAAGGAACCT
>JAUCMX010000007.1:2259724-2297224 GCA_033459395.1 Hemibagrus guttatus | reverse complement strand
CTGATTCGACCCCTGAAATTGGGCCCGTTGTGAATTCAATAGAAAAACGCTGATCAGGCTGAGGAGGTAAAATGTCAGCTGAAGAGCAGAGCATCAACAGTTCGGTTGTTTGTTCAAAAAGAATGACAATAACAGAAGTCCTTTTTCAGACGAAAGACGTGGTTCTTTTCCTTTAACAGAATTTTCAGGTGTGTTTTCATCTCAAAGCAGCGTGTGATGAGTCTCCACTCCCACAAACTCAGTAAACAATGATCCTCTCCTCCATTACCTGAGAAGACGTGGAGTTGGGTTAGATCAGGATCCATCAGGAGGATTCTTAAATCCTTTTTTACCTTTGCGTCAACTTCTGGGACATTCGCTCAGTGTAAGGAAATGAATGATGTTCTGGCTGTGAGTCTGATATAATATGAGTCTGTTGGCTTTCAGTGTGTTTTAGACATGTGTTTTCCCCTCTGTTGGATAACCTTACACAGAATTTGCTCTTGGAGCATCTCAGAGAGCAGAAACGGGTTTGATATCAACATTTACTTTGAAGATACAAACATTTGTAAGGGAAAAAAATAACCTTTTTTTTTTTTTTTTTAAAGCTTGTCTACGAATATATCGCCCCTAGTAGGCTAAAAAAACGGAAATCCTTCTGAAAGACTACAAATTCTTAAAGTCCAGAGTGTCTATGAGCTTCATATTAACCTCCACTGTGCAGTGGAACATGACAAACACACTCAATCATCAACATGAACACAACAAAACAACAGGAAATAACATTTTATGGCCTCTGGGTAAAAGAGTTAACTTGCTTAACACTCACTGAAAGCATGTATATGTGCTCAAGACATTTTCTAAAACAGAAGTAAGCTACATCTGATATTTTCCTCAAGCCATAATTTGACAAAGTGATAAATCCAAACGATTCCTGGGAACGATCCTATAGCGCACGTGATGTGACGTTTCTTCACTTCCGCACTCACAACTCTATTACCTGCGAACAAACTTCATCTTATCCTTTAACATATATAAAACCTCCCATTAAAGACATTACGAAGACAGATAAAGCGTGGCAGGACGTAACAGAGATCGTGTCCTCAGCTAGTACGGTTAGCTTTCTCGTTTTGCTAAACTGTTTGCTAATTAGCTGTACAATATGAGCTATACAAAATGCCAACCGGGCCACGCCCACAAGCTGCAACAATAATAACAATGTGCTTCAGCGTAAACAGTGTGTAATTACTGATTTGTAACACAACACCGAGCGATCATTTTCTTTCTGTCCTATTTTTCATCAGGCTTCACATGCCATCACTTTTAAGAATGACTTTCCTTCAGTTGTTATTTATAAATTCTTCAGTTTTTTTGTGTTGTTTTCTTTTTTAAAATGACACACACACTTTAGTTTCTTTCTTTTCCGCATTAGAAAAGGATCAACAGCCTGAGCTCTGTGTCTCATCTGCCCAAATCTGAAATGTCCCCCTCTTTTATTTATTTGCTCTCTTATATAAGTGCACTACTCATGGCTCCTTAATGTAGTGCACTAAATCTCCAGTAGGGAGCTGTATCTTGTGTTCACTTTCTGTCTCCAGGAGCTGAACAGTATGTCAGAATTGTGCAAATGGTCCGCTCCCCGTGGTAACAATGATAAGCAGTGTGTTTGCGGTTTGGGACGGCGGCCATCTTTTATCCGCTAAAAAGAAACCCGACGGCGCCATCTTGTGGATCACATGGCTCACTTTATAAGACGATATTTTTGATGATAAAATACGCTTTAAACCAAACACAAAAATGTACATTCTTGTTTAATGTAGTGGCACAAACAAATCAAGTAACCCATTCTTAGAAACATAAACATTTCGTTGTTTA
The DNA here is from genome assembly GCA_033459395.1 of Hemibagrus guttatus. Taxonomy (NCBI): domain Eukaryota; kingdom Metazoa; phylum Chordata; class Actinopteri; order Siluriformes; family Bagridae; genus Hemibagrus; species Hemibagrus guttatus. The sequence goes on along the minus strand of JAUCMX010000007.1, from coordinate 2,295,370 downwards.
TAGGTCAAACTAAGTCTGCAGTCGAACACTTCCGGGTTTGTGGACTCAGAGAACTGCATTTCCCGTCACTCCCAAATCTCGCCAACGGACATCACGGAGAGCCTCGCGAGATTTGCTTTCATTGCTCTCTAGGCAAAGCTGTCAGTGAAGGTTTGAGAAGAGAGGTTAAGAATTACTGAAATCGTATTCTGTCGTGACTGTGAAACTGCGTAAATGTTACGACCTGTGCTCTCGTAGAGGTGTTTTTACAGCCAGGAGAAGCACAATAACGCTTTGATAAGTCGAATTGCAGTGGAGAAACCGAGTGTTATCCAGCTAGCTAACAATAAAAAACAGGCAAATGGCGTTGAAAAGGATCCAGAAGGTGAGTAGCTGATGCTCATGGCCGGCATTGTGGAGTTTTTTTTAATCATGGATTCTTGCCTTATATTTAAAATATTAGACATAATTCATAAAACAGCTTACTGTTTTTACCCTCTAATATATTACAGAGACAAATATAATATTTTTTTCCATGAATGAATGCGGGACACAAAAATTTTCCGCAAAGGTGATATATATATATATTTTCTCAGTGTGATTATATATAAAATATTAAAATATATATTGTAAGTCATCTTTATGTACACCAGATCGTTTAGATCGTTATACCTCGTCTGTTATTGTCCATAGGTTTACCGAATGACGAGGATATTTTTTTTTACACACCACACGATGCTGATTGCTTTTCTATACTTTTACAGATGATTTATTCATCTGATGAATTAAACTGCTTTAAAAAAAAAAACTACAGGGAAATGTGAAAAGTAAAAATAATGGTAATAATTTAAAAAATATTCTCTGCTGTAGTCGCTGCTAGTGAATGGGAGCGAATGGTGTCTGCGCATGCGCACTGAGCTCCTGCGCTCATTGTCGACGCGGCCATATAAGGCTGCACAAATAGGGCCAGTGGGACAGCGAGGGTATTTTTAACAGATTCACCACACTGTCCACTTCACCTAACACCTCAGTCACACAATTCACATCTTATTTAACACATTTCTGATTTATAAAATCAAAAAACAAGTTATTATGAGCTCAGAGTTCAGCTCCATAGCACAGACCTAAAGCAGTATCCTGTGTCCGGTCTCCTGTCCAGTGTCTCTATTAATATAATATTTTGTATTTATTATCATATTTAAATCACGCATAACCTTTTGTAATGCTGTATTTACATTCTGTAATATCACTATTATGAGAAATTACATACTAACGGAATATTAAGCAGAATAATTAGTCTTAACGTATTGATATTATATAGAAATATTGGTATAAATCACGAGAACTATGTTTAGCGTGTACTATATAATGTATGTTATTATATTTATTTTCAATAAATTTTAAATATTACGTTTAGAATGTGATTAAATAATATGAAATATTAGCAATACCAGAGACGGCTACTGTGTTAGAAGTGTTTAGGAACCAAGAACTGAAGGCATGTTAAAAATGTTAACCCCCAAAAATATATTTGTGTCCTGATGATCAACTGATAATTGTTTACTTTTAGTAAAAATGTGCCAAAAATATTGTTAAATATTACCAAAGGATTTTCTGTTTAAAAAAAAATAGTAAAATTATTTTATATATTTAAAAAAAAAAAAAGTAAAATAATTTAATATTTAATTTACAATTATTGAAGTAATTATATGTAAAATAATTCTTTACTGATCATTAAGATGCTTTAGTAAAACAAACACAAAAATTACGAGTTTATTAAAAAATTTTTTAGTAATTTAAGGTGTTAAAAAGGAGGAAAAAGAAGAAAATGTTTATATATGATAGACATATTTTTGCCAATTCTTTAAAAAAATGTAAAATAACATTTTAACTTTTTTTTAGATTATATTTTATAACATGACTGCTCACTACTTAAACATCTACACCAACAAAACTGGAAATAAAATGGAGACACGTGTGTAAAGTACGAGCGTAAACAGTTTAGCTTTTCCTGTCCTTCTGACAGTGTAATAGGAGTCTGAGCTTTCCTTCTGATGATTGTTAATGTTTGTACGATTCGTGTTGAATTGTGAAGGCAGGGGCTGAGTGTAGAAGCTGGTGTGTAGAGGCATTGAGGAGTTTACTGTAACAGACAGCTGGTGATTTCTCACTGCTAACTTTAGAGAAGCCATTTCTGGAGCAGTGACTCAGGCTGTCAGCTCCACAGAGTAAACTAGAGTAACACCGTCATCACACAGAGTACACCAGAGCAACATCTTCATCACACAGAGTACACCAGAGCAACATCTTCATCACACAGAGTACACCAGAGCAACATCTTCATCACACAGAGTAAACACCAGAGCAACATCTTCATCACACAGAGTACACCAGAGCAACATCTGACCCTCTATCTATCTATCTATCTATCTATCTATCTATCTATCTATCTATCCTTGTCTGTCTGTATCTATCTATCTATTTATCTATCTATCTATCACTGTCTGTCTATCTATCTGTCTGTCTGTCTGTCTGTCTCTCAACGTCTATCTGTCTACCTCTTTCTCTGTCTGTATCTATATCTATCTGTCTATCTCTGTTGACTTACAGCCTCTATCTATCTACCTGTCTGACTCACTGTCTGTCTGTCTGTCTGTCTGTCTGTCTATCTATCTATCTATCACTGTCTATCTATCTGTCTATCTATCTGTCTGTCTGTCTCTCAACGTCTATCTGTCTACCTCTTTCTCTATCTGTCTATCTCTGTTGACTTACAGCCTCTATCTGTCTGTCTGTCTGTCTATCTATCTATCTATCTATCTATCTATCTATCTATCTATCTATCACTGTCTGTCTATCTATCTGTCTGTCTGTCTGTCTCTCAACGTCTATCTGTCTACCTCTTTCTCTGTCTGTATCTATATCTATCTGTCTATCTCTGTTGACTTACAGCCTCTATCTATCTACCTGTCTGACTCACTGTCTGTCTGTCTGTCTGTCTATCTATCTATCACTGTCTATCTATCTGTCTATCTATCTGTCTCTGTCTCTCAACGTCTATCTGTCTACCTCTTTCTCTATCTGTCTATCTCTGTTGACTTACAGCCTCTATCTATCTACCTGTCTGTCTGTCTGTCTATCTATCTATCTATCTATCTATCTATCTATCTATCTATCTATCTATCTATCTATCTCTGTCTCAGCTTTTATCCGTCTACCTCTTTCTCTGTCTGTATCTATATCTATCTGTCTATCTCTGTTGACTTACAGCCTCTATCTATCTACCTGTCTGTCTATCTATCTACCTCTGTGTGTCTATCTATCTATGCATTCATCCATTTATTGCCACCCCTTTAATTTATATAAACATGACGTACCTGAAGCAGGTGACTATTAACATGTTCCTCGTTTTATTTCACCTGCCTGTTCAGGATCTCCTCGGGGTGCCAGTGTTTGTGACTAACGATTTATGATGATTTATTCTTAATTTAATTAAAAAAAGGTTTATTGCAGTTAAAGGTATTCAGTGTGAGATTGTGAATTAACCACAAAGACATTTTCCCCCACAGCTGTTAACAAGGGTGCCAATAGTTTTAGAGCTGAAACATCTCTGGTGTTGCGTGAGGAAGACGTGGAGAAGTTCTTTGGAGCTTGTTTTTTTAGATGTATTCCTAGAACATGTTAGCGCAATTATTTTGTGTATGAACAGCATCCAACTCGAACCGTGTTCCAAAAGCGGACGTTGCTCCGAGAACCTTCTGAAACCGGTTCTCTGAAAATCCCATCTATTTTAGAGAAACTTTTCAAGCACGTTATTCAGGGACGTGTAAGTTTAATAGCATCCTGATTTCATTTACTCGAGCTAAGTTAGCGCGTATAACTCTGAAGGTGTTTTGTTGGTGGTGTTTATTTTTAGCGGTGCACACTCATCCACAAACAACCTTCCACTTTCTATTTTTGCCTGGCTTTTTGGCACAAAGGCGTGTTTGGCTGAAACGTGTAGAGTAATCTGAGATCCCGTTCTTGAGGGTTCTGGAGAGGCATGAATGCTGTGATTGAGCACCAGGAGATGTTTGTGTTGTGAAGAGTTTGTTTTCGTCCTCAGGAGCTGACTGATCTGCAGAGGGATCCTCCAGCCCAGTGTTCAGCTGGACCAGTGGGAGAAGACTGTGAGCAGTGACCTTTATTTAAATCACTTCATTAAAACCTGAAGCTTTCAGTCTGATTAAACACGTTGTTATGAAGTGTGTAGAAGTTGTAATCCTGTTGTTTTCTGGTGTTTACAGTGTTTCACTGGCAGGCCACCATAATGGGGCCGGTGAGTTTGGATTTTTCTCCTTATAGCATTTCTCAATTTTTAGCTCAGTTTACATTTTATATCCCTAGATTCTGATTTATGCCAAAATGCGGAATTTTTTAAGCATGTTAAACCTCCATTTTGTCATGATTTATTGGTCTAATACAAGAACAAAGCTAATTTCCCATTTCTGAAATTGATCTGCACAGAGGCCACACCTCCTTCACTGTTATTTACACACAGAGGCCACACCTCCTTCACTGTGATTGACACACAGAGGCCACACCTCCTTCACTGTTATTGACACACAGAGGCCACATCTTCTTCACTGTGATTGACACCAAGGCCACACCTCTTCCTCTATGATTGTCACATGGAAGCCACACCTCCTTTAATATGCTTAATAGACACAGAGGCCACACTTCCTCCAGTGTGATTGACACACAGAGGCAACACCTCCTTCTCTGTGACTGACACGCAGAGGTCACACCTTCTCCACCATGATTGACACACAGAGGCCACACCTTCTTCACTTTTATTGACACACAGAGGCCGCACCTCCTTCACTGTTATTGACACACAGAGGCCACACCTTCTTCACTTTTATTGACACACAGAGGCCACACCTTCTTCACTGTTATTGACACACAGAGGCCACACCTTCTTCACTGTTATTGACACACAGAGGCCACACCTTCTTCACTTTTATTGACACACAGAGGCCACACCTCCTTCACTGTTATTGACACACAGAGGCCACACCTCCTTCACTGTTATTTACACAGAGGCCACACCTTCTTCACTGTTATTGACACACAGAGGCCACGCCTTCACTGTTATTGACACACAGAGGCCACACCTTCTTCACTGCTATTGACACATACAGGCCAGATCTCCTAGTATTGGTATCTGCTGGTAGATTCATAGATTTTATTTTGTTTTGTTTTCTATCAGAATGACAGTCCTTACCAAGGCGGCGTCTTCTTCCTCACCATACACTTCCCTACAGACTACCCCTTTAAACCTCCCAAGGTCAGTCCTGTAGTGTCTCATCGGTCAGTCGTGTAGTATCTCTTGTTAAAATGGAATTAAACGAAGTCCTGACGTGACGCCTTCGATCTGACCCGGCGTTTATTCTGCTCACAGGTCGCATTCACCACAAAAATCTACCATCCCAACATCAACAGTAACGGCAGCATCTGCCTCGACATCCTGCGCTCGCAGTGGTCACCTGCACTCACCGTATCGAAAGGTGAGCCTTAATTTCACGAGTAATGGCAACCTCCTTTGGAATCCCCCCCCCCCCAAATAAAAATGATTGACACTTCAGAAATATGTGAAGAAAACTCAAGTGTGATGATGTTAACGTCGTTCCTGTTTCTGCAGTCCTGCTCTCCATCTGTTCCCTGTTATGTGACCCGAACCCTGACGACCCTCTAGTGCCCGAGATCGCGCACACGTACAAAGCCGACAGAGAAAAGTGAGCGAGACGTGTTGACGACACGTGTACACCTTCACACCACGGCGAATGTGTTTAAATATGTCACGTAAGACACACTGGGTGTATGTCCTGCTGCATATACACTTTGCATATGTCCAGATGGCTGACACCGGACGCCACGTTATCGTTACCATAGTAACAGGTTATTCACAGGGTCTTCTGTGAATAACGCTCCACTGGACACGCCACTCATAATCATAATCATTCTAAGCGATAAAAGGAATTAAACACACACTTCCACTTCTTCTTCATCATCATCATCATCCTCCTCGCATGTCCTTGAATGTTTCTCTTCTCCTTTCTCTTCCTGCAGGTATAACAGACTAGCGAGAGAATGGACGCAAAAGTACGCCATGTGAGAGGATCGCGTACGTCCGCACAAACACGGCGCAGCGAGCGAACGCACAGAGGAACCTGTTTTAACTTTTTTAAACAACGAGAAGAGCGAGAGAGAGAGAGATGTGGACGAACACCGACGCTTTGGCTGGGAGGAAGTGGACAGACCCGAGGACACCACCGCACGCCGGCCGGCTGTGCGCGGTTATCTCAGAGCCGCGCACGGAAACACGCCCAGCCCGGAAAACACTCGGGACGACCACCAACCCGGGAAATTAGACTTCTCTGACTATTGCTTTGGGGACATTTTGTTTCTGAGTGTTCCTCTTGGGCAGCAGAACACCAGAGATTCTGGCAAAAAGCCTTCGCTCACGTGCACACCGTCTCCGGGGTGTGTTTTCTTCTGTACATATCGCGCGCATGCGTGTTTGTGTGTAGTTTTTTAGTTTTTTTTTGTTCCTAACAGTTTACACTCAGGGGCACGGTACGCTTCATAACCCGTTACAGTATTAACAACACCGCGGTTCCTCCTCCAGCTGGACCTCCTCTTCATTATTTTGCTTTATTGAACGTGAAGAAGGAATAACGGAGCGGTACGTCTGAGCCGGGACTCGGGAGCAGACCCGCACGTCTCGTTTGATCCAGAGGAACATGTTCCATCATGATTAATATGTGTGTTAAAAAAAAAAAACCTGACCGGTGGGGGGGATAGGAAGAGGAGATGAATCCAATATGCAGCAGCGTGTTTACATGCACCTCGGTAATGTGAAAGGAAACACGGCGTGTCTGCAGGTTTCTTTCTGAAGTCGTGACATCATAAGTTTTATCACGCCGTGAAACCTTTAAGAAACCTTAAACCACATTTTTAAATTCTATATTAATTCGGAGTTTTTGTTTTTTTTTAATGGAGGGAGTGTTATGCCGCTAGTTTTAGTGGTTATAATAATAATAATAATAATAAGGTTTTGGAGTAGTGAATAAATAAAAAGTGGTCAAAAAATAAATAATAGTATAAAAATATAACCATCTAAATCATTCTACAGAAACTCCAGAGATCTCAGATCAACAGTGTGCATCTGCTGAGTAATCTGTTTGAGGGACTGAAATAAATCCGATCTCGGAGATTCATCGCGGATTTCATTCAGTGAGAGCTCGAAGTCCGTGCTCCCGAGTGGGAGGGGCTTCCTTTGTCAGTCTGTCAGCCACGGTCTGTGAGGTCAGGTATGCGGAAGAGGGCAGATACGACTGCAGGAAAGCAAAGGTTTTGATTTGAACGAACGGATTAAACGGGATCGAATATGTCAGTGTTTGTGTTACGCATCTTGAGAAACGTGAGAGACGTGACTCGTATAAATAATAACCAGGACAATTCGTGTTTTTTTTTTTTGTTTGTTTGTTTTTTTAAACATTTGAATGCTTGTCATTACGGGGTTAAGACGCTTGCACAGCAAGTCCTCATCGTCTCTCCTTTATCACCTCACGCAGAGTCTATATGCATGTTAGCGCAGTATATGTTTAGCCGAGTGTCGTCTTTTATTAGGGGGAAGGTTTAGTGGGCGGAGTCAACCGATGCAGAATAGCTGGAGCAGGACTGTGAACAAACAAACAAACTCCATCTTTTTCATCCTTTTCATCCTTTTTTTTGAATGCAAGCGAGAGCATCACTTTTTACTAACAACTAGCCGTTAGCGTTACGTTTTAGCCGAGTGACAGGGTGTAGACTTTGTAATTGACATGTGAGCAGTACACACAAGGTCTGATTCAGGTCCATTTATTGGGTTTTAAACTCTTATTAAACCTGAGGTACCTCCTGAAGTGTTCTCCAGGGTTCTTGGGTTTCGTCCCAATAAGGAGTCACTCGTTCGTCGGGTTTATTTGTTTTTGTACTAGCGATCGTCCGTTTCTTGTCTCTGTGTGGGAAGATCACCAGTTTTTCTTTGCAATTGACGACAATGCTGTGAAGCGACAAATCGATCAGTTTCAATCCAGAGAACATAAAACACCTGCTCTGATGTTCCTCTACTTCACCATACGCAACTTCTGTTTACATTTACACACAAAAAATGGATGAAACCCTGGTTTGGAAGGACGTAGCAGAGATTGTTAGGGGCATCGTAGCTAATACGGTTATCTAATTTGTTATCTAAGTACAAAGCTAATCAGATCAACGTTAACGAGAGACAGGAGTGATGTATCTTCTGCTAGTTAGAATGTACGTTTACTAGCAAGGAAAAAAAATCTAATGCTAAGATAAAAAGTTGCTTTTGAAAAACACGTTTAGTGAAATCGCAACTGCGCGTCACGTCAAATGCGATCTCTTCCTCGACATGTTACTGTTTTGTGGTTAGCTGAGGTACGATTATTCATATTTCCCACAAATCAGTGTTTCTTTTCTTGTCCATGCATCTTGTCTTTTTTTTTTAAACGACTTCTTGCCTTCTCTCTGAATGACGTTTATCAGCTTGTAGAACATGGATTCGTCCTCCGCCGCTACTACAGACTGGATTATTGAATCAGCTTTCATTCAGTAACTTGTAGCTGATGTAGTAAATACACTATATTGCCAAAAGTTTCGGGACACCCCTCCAAATCATTGAATTCAGGTGCTGTTTTTCAGGGGTTGGACTCGGCCCCTTAGGTCCACTGAAAGGAACTCTTAATGCTTCAGCATACCAAGACATTTTGGACAATTTCATGCTTTGTGGGAACAGTTTGGGGATGACCCCTTCCTGTTCCAACATGACTGCACACCAGTGCACAAAGCAAGGTCCAAAAAGACATGGATGAGTGAGTCTGGTGTGGAGGAACAGAGTCCTGACCTCAACCCCATAGAACACCTTTGGGATGAATTAGAGCGGAGACTGCGAGCCAGACCTTCTCGTCCAGCATCAGTGCCTGACCTCACAAATGTGCTTATAGAGAAATGGTCAAAAATTCCCAGAAACACACTCCTAAACCTTGTGGAAAGCCTTCACAGAAGAGTTGAAGCTGTTATAGCTGTAAAGACTGGGACAACTCCATATTACATTCATGTGCCTGTAAAGACAGACGCCCCAGTTTTAGCCTGGTTCACAGTCTCCACTCTAATTCATCCCAAAGGTGTTCTATGGGGTTGAGGTCAGGACTCTGTGCACTGGAATGGGGTGGTGTTTTGTAAACCAGACTTAGAGTTTGTGCTGTTTGTTTGTTTGTTCCCTCAGAACGCCAGCCACTACCTTGATCTCTGGTGGTTTGGGGTAAAAACACCTCGCCATGATGATGTGTGTGTGTGTGTGTGTGTGTGTTATCGCAACCTCTAGACCCCGAGATGTTTAAGTGCAGAGTGATTGGTTTTGACGTATCACGAGGGTCTAACATGTGTTGTAATGTCACATGACGCGATCTCCAACCGCAGTCTCCTCTGAATATTGGGGGGGGGGGGGGGTCTAATAGAGGGACTGTCTTTGTGGTGCACGGAAAACATCGCACAAGAAGAAAAAGAAACCAGACCCGTGTCTCATGGTGGAAAATCTGAAGTGTTGTTTTTTTTTTGTTCAAGGTTTGAATATTAATGACGCAACTAAAAGAACCAGTAAGAGCCTGTTCTCCAGTTTTCAGTGGATTCGGGAATGAATTCTTTGTGCCAACACGTAGCGCCCCCTGCTGTTTAACACTACGATCTGTCCGTCTCTTCACCACCGTAACAGACCGGATTTGTGATCATTCTGCACTGATCCTCACTCGCTTTCTCACCATAGCCACATCACGTCGTCCTCTGACGAGGGCATTAACGTGAACATCGTCATTTAAAAAAAAAAGAAAAAAAAAGTATTTCATTCATTAACACTACACAACCTTCTCTGAAAGTACGTGCACTCCCTGACCATCACACCCCTGTATGTCCATCTCCACCACAGAATCTCTCTGTACGCTCTCATGGGGACTGATGACGTCCCTTCACTGGAACTCGGATCTTTTCCAGCATGATGATCATGAGCTCCATGAAGACATGGTGTGGAGGTGAAGGTGGAGGAAGTGGAAGAACTGGAGTGTCCTGCACAGAGCTCTGACTTGGACTCAAACCCACTGGGATGAACTGGACCTTCCTCAACATCCCAGCATCAGAGTCTGGTCTCACTGATGCTTTTCTGAATGATTGAATGATCACCAAACCCCATAATCATGCTCCAGCATCTAGTGCAAGACCTTCAGAGAAGAGAAGCGTGTGAAAGCGGGAATAAATCTGGCATGAGATGTTCAACAAGGTCGGACATAATGAATGCGATTGGTCGGGGGTGAGCAAACTTTTGCTTGCACAGTATACATCAAGACTGATTTCTGAATGTTTTCTAAAGGTGTGTCTTCTGAGTGAACATTTATTTCCCTGAATGTATCTAAACAATGTTTCTGTTTGCTGCTTTGTTTTGTTTTATTTTCCCCAGTTAATGAACTTCTCAGTCCCCAGTCTGCACTTTGTCACTGGAAGCCCTGGTTTTTTTTTTGTTTGTTTGTTGTTATATTTATTTATTTATGTATTTATTTGTCATCGATAACCACTACGGTCAGCCGTGACGTGAGCTGACCCTACTCCGACCGGGCTTCGGACCTCAGAACAGTGGATCAGTACAGACACGCCTTGCACTCTTCAAGCGTATCAGGGATCTTCTTCTCCATACTCTCGTCTCTCTCATCATCTTCATCAGTCAAATCTAGCCTTAATCATCACTGTATATCCACCAGAACTGTACTGTAACACATTTTTCTTTCTTTTGCAATCTGCAGAGGAGAGTGGCGCAGTGGACACACACACACACACACACACACTGAGCCATGCTAAGCGCTCCTGGCTAGGTGTTTTACTCTGAAGACTCGTTTTTTAGCCAGAGTGACGATCTCCTCGAGCTCAGAACTGCTGAAACGATCCTCAGAGGTGTTGGCATTAGTGAATAAAGGTTTTAGACTTTCTCCTGGTGTGTGTGATTAGTCCATATGTACAGATTCTGAGCGTTAGAAATGTTCAAAAGAATGATTAAAATTAAATGCGAGTACACAACTTCACTACCCAAAATGTGCTCTATGTGCTAACTTCCGTTTTTGCCCTGAAGTGATGATGCTAATGTCAATGCTAAGTCTTTACTTAAGTGACATTTAACAGCTTGAAGTTCTTAGATTTGTGTTGAAGCTTATTTGAGATTATTCTGAATCTCTTTCTCTGGCTAAATTATTCAATAAATAGGTGCTCACTGAGGCTAACGCTAGCTTCCTGCTCCTTTTAGCTAGCACACACAAGGACATGTTGCTGTGTGGAAATGTGGAGAAGTTTAATCGATGGTAAGTGTCTTAGCAGCTCAGAAAACTGCATTTAATGTTATTTCTGAAACATTACAACACATTTAGGGAGACATGTAAACATGCTGCAAGGTGTAATAGACCTCTATGTCACCTGAGAAAGACATAAACAACATAAATGTCTTCAAGACGCTTTGGAGAGCATCTGCTGTGTGATGGTACAAAAAAAACCCTAAAAGTACAAATAAATCTTATTTTTTGCATTTGGCTCATGTGAATATAAACCCAGGCACTTAAATGTCAAATACATCTTTCTATTTCTGTCATACAATCTGCACTCTGCTCGTATACTATATTTCCAAAAGTTTTGGGACATCCCTCCAAATAATTGACTTTCAGCGGTTGGGCTCAGCCCCTTAGTTCCAGTGAAAGGAACTCTTAATGCTTCAGCATACCAAGACATTTTGGACAATTTCATGCTCCCAACTTTTTGGGAACAGTTTGGGGATGACCCCTTCCTGTTCCAACATGACTGCGCACCAGTGCACAAAGAAAGCTCCATAAAGACATGGATGAGCGAGTTTGGTATGGAGGAACTTGACTGTCCTGCACAGAGTCCTGACCTCAACCTGATAGACCGCGAGCCATTCCAAAACTGGAGCGTCTGCCTTTACACACACATGAATGTAATATGGAGTTGTCCCGCTCTTTGCAGCTATAACAGCTTCAACTCTTCTCGGAAGGCTTTCCACAAGGTTTAGGAGTGTGTTTATGGGAATTTTTGACCGTTCCTATAGAAGCACATTTGTGAGGTCAGGCACTGATGTTGGACAAGAAGGTCTGGCTCGCAGTCTCCGCTCTAATTCATCCCAAAGGTGTTCTATGGGGTTGAGGTCAGGACTCTATGTCTGTCTTTATGGACCTTGCTTTGTGCACTGATGTGCAGTCATGTTGGAACAGGAAGGGGTCATCCCCAAACTGTTCCCACAAAGTTGGGAGCATGAAATTGTCCAAAATGTCTTGGTATGCTGAAGCATTAAGAGTTCCTTTCACTGGAACTAAGGGGCCGAGCTGAACCCCTGAAAAACAACACCTGAATTCAATGATTTGGGGGGTGTCCCAAAACTTTTGGCAAAGATGTATTCAGATATGTCCACTAGCCGGCGCTGTTTGCCATTTTAACCACAGCTATAATGTTACGCAGTTAAGATTGACCAATCACAGCGCAGCTTTCTTGGGGAAAGGCGACACTTAAGGGAAAAAAACATTTTACCGACTGTAGATTTGCTAAAAAAAAAAAAAAAACAACAACAACAGACAAGTTATTTAAAAATGTATTTTGTATTTTAAATACATTTTATTAATTATATATATATATATATATATATATATATATATATATATATATATATATATTCGTTGTCTAATATTATTAGTATTATTATTCTCCGTGAAAGCAGCATCTACCATTAAAAACATTTTTAGAAATCGTGGATTGGTTTTTAATACATATTTTTCATTTTAATAATTCTCCTGTTAAAATATTGATTTAATGTCGGTTGTTTTTGATTGTAAACATTGTCTTTATATACGCATTGTTTTTAATTCATTTTAATCTTGGACTCAAAATGAAAAGAACATAAATATTAGTTTTATTATGATGATAAAAATATTTAGCATTGTTATTAGTAATGATTATTATTAATAATATTTGTTAGTGCTAGTTAGTTCGGCGAAATGCGGAAGAAGCAAAAACGACGGAGCGCGTAAAACCTGACGTTGGCGTGCGTGATGACGCAACCGCCAGTTTTTCCGGTAGGCGTGGCTGAGCTGCGCGTTGCCCGAGTCACACTGTGCTGTGTGTTTGTGTGTTTGTGCGCTTAACCTCGGTTTATTGTTTATTTACGTTTATGATGTCCGTGAATTTGAGTAAAAACGGCCCAGCGCTTACAGCCGCCTATAAAGAGGTGGTGGATGAGAAATCCGAGACTAACTGGTGAGTAACGAAGCGTTAAGACGCGTCATAGCTGCGTTATGAAGCAAGCTGTAATGGACAGCCTGGGTGGTTTCTGGTATTTCTTGCTGGAGAGCTTATCTTGTAGTTGCTCCTGTTTTGAGGCTCTGCGTGTTAGAGATAAATCTCCCACTGGTATGAAGTGAGAGGAGATGATCTGAAGATGTCCGCAGCAGGAGGTGGAAGTAGCTCAAGCTCCAGCAGGTTGGATGTGACTCATTTTCTTCTCCAGCTTGACAGCTGATTGTATTTCCATGTGCCCTGACTTCAACACAGCATCCTGTTTACTGGGAATTTAGTGGGATTACTGCTGATTCAGGAAGAGTTGCACCATCACATGTTCTTCATAACTTCTTACAGCTAAACACAAAGGGCTTTACAAACTGCTTTCTGCTGCCAGTGTGGGAGAATGGCACTTTGAATCATAGGAAGTGGTTTTAATGAACGAATCAGCAGAGGGATGGTTGACTATCGTTTTTCTGAGATAGGTTTTTCTTTTTCGTACCGAAAGCCTGTGGAGCACAGACTTATCAGATTAACCGTCTGTATATATATTACACCTTGTGTATCTGAGCTCATGAGATATTCACATTAAAATTTAACAAATGACATTACATTTCAGAAAGATGAAGAACCAAAATGCAGCGTGAGTTTGACTCGTGTTTGAGCGAGGCAGCGAGAGAAATCAGGGACTGAGGACAGACTAATTGTAGCAACTAAAGGCAGATATTGAATACATTTCTAAAGGCAGAGGCTAAAGTCAGTGAATAAAGACAAACATTAAAGGAAGTGACTTAAGACAGAGACTAAAGGCAGCATCTAATGCTAAAGGTGGAGACTCAAGGCAGGGACTAAAGATAGAGACTAAAGGCAGAGACTAAAGACAGGGACTAAAGGCAGAGATTAAAGTCAGCATCAAATGCTAAAGGTGGAGACTAAAGACAGGGACTAATGATAGGGACTCAAGGCAGAGACTAAAGACAGGGACTAATGATAGGGACTCAAGGCAGAGACTAAAGACAGGGACTAATGATAGGGACTCAAGGCAGAGACTAAAGACAGGGACTAATGATAGGGACTCAAGGCAGAGACTCAAGGCAGGGACTAATGATGGGGACTAAAGGCAGAGTCTACAGGCATGGGCTAAAGGCAGGGTCTACAGGCACGGGCTAAAGGCAAGGTCTACAAGCACGGGCTAAAGGCAGGGTCTACAGGCACGGGCTAAAGGCAAGGTCTACAAGTACGGGCTAAAGGCAGGGTCTACAGGCACGGGCTAAAGGCAGGGTCTACAGGCACGGGCTAAAGGCAAGGTCTACAAGTACGGGCTAAAGGCAGGGTCTACAGGCACGGGCTAAAGGCAGGGTCTACAGGCACGGGCTAAAGGCAGGGTCTACAGGCACGGGCTAAAGGCAGGGTCTACAGGCACGGGCTAAAGGCAGGGTCTACAGGCACGGGCTAAAGGCAGGGTCTACAGGCACGGGCTAAAGGCAGGGTCTACAGGCACGGGCCAAAGATAACCATTAAAAACAGTGACTTAAGACAGAGACTAAAGGCAGCATCTAAAGGTGGCAATTAAATCTAACACTCTAGCCCCAGAGTAAAGACAGGGATTAACGATGGACTAAAGGCAGCTTTGTGTCTTTTGTTACAGTGGAAATCACAGGTCACAGGATCAGAGTTCTAACACTGAGGGTCCAAGCACCAGAGTGTGTATAAAAAGCTCCATGGCTCTCCAGAATAATTTAATAAACTAATATAAAAGTAGCAAGTGAACGTAATAAGAGATGTGAGGAACGTATTTTAAGATTTGGTGTAAGAGTCTCTGGCTGCAGACAGTTGGAGAATGGTGCTCTCGAGCGTCCGCTAATTGTTCTGTGATGAGTATTATTGTTAAGCGATGAAGCAGAAGAACTGCTCATTCAGTTCCACGTGAACAAAGACGAAGGAAAGTGAAAGCAGAGTGAGACGCAGGTGAGGCCGCAGGTGAGAACGTTAAATAAACCGAGTGGTGAAGTTGCAGAGGTTAGCATCATAGTGAAACCTCCACGATGCTTGGAATATGCAGAGTCACGTGTACGACACGTCGGTTACGTTAGTTTAGTGTCAAGGCGACAGCAGTGACGATAAGGTTCTGATCCACCAATAGGAGGACGGCACACTCCATACTCAAATATGTGTTAGCTAGCGGCGACCATGAATGCTAACGGAAATAAAATACGCAGACCTGATCGTCTCGGTTGTTAGCGGACGCAGTCGTTTAGCTCATCGTAAGAGGATCTTCATCGTATGAGCTGTCAAGTTATCAGCATCCGTTATAGGATTCATCCGAGGTTTCATTCTGACCTTACAGCATGTGCAGTTTAAATAAAAATTTAAAAAAATAAGTTTTTTGTTTCCATGGCAACAAATGAAATAAGGCAGTCACGTGCAGCCTCGGCCAAGAAGTGTCGAGATGAAACGGCTCAGCCATTTTGGGTTATCTTTTTGACTGTAACTTCCTCTTTTGCTTGTGTGTGTGTGCGTGTGTGTGCAAGTGTGTCCTGTACAGCAACTCTTGATATAGGCTACAGTGCAGATTAGGTAACGAGGAAGTAACACGTTTTTCAGTTACAAGCACGGCTTCGTGTGTGGCCTAGAAAAGCAAAGTAATTAGAAGCGAGAGGTTTAATTACACTGTCGAACCCTCGCAGGGCCACGGCACCACTGTGCTCAGGACCAGGACTGAACTCTCAGGACTTTCTTCTCTGGAAACATCAATAAATTAATAAGTAAATAGAAATCTGCCATCTGGTGCATTCCGTAAACATGTAGCACAAAAGAGAGACAGATAGAGAGACAGATGGAGCGATGGAGAGAGAGTAGAAAAGGGCGAAGGGAGAGGAAGGAATTTTATCCAAGCTGAACGAGAGAGGGAGAAAGAGTGAGCAAGGCAATGAAGCAAAAGAGAGAGACAGGTAGTCCCAAAGGAAAAAAGAGAACTATGGAAAAAAAGAAAGAAAGAAAGAAGGATCCAGCGATTCACGCGACGTGAAAACACGTCTGGTGTTTTCATGTCACGTGATACTTTTTCTCCGCTTGGAGTTACATTTAATAAAATGTAATGTTTTTTAAATGAAATTAATTGTTAAAAAAATACAGATGGTCATGTTACTGAGAGGGCACGGTGGCTTAGTGGTTAGCACGTTTGCCTCACACCTCCAGGGTTGGCGGTTTGATTCCCGCCTCCGCCATGTGTGTGTGGAGTTTGCATGTTCTCCCCGTGCCTCGGGGTTTCCTCCGGGTACTCCGGTTTCCTCCCCCAGTCCAAAGACATGCATGGTAGGTTGATTGGCATCTCTAAATTGTCCGTAGTGAGTGATTGCGTGAGTGAATGAGAGTGTGTGTGTGCCCTGTGATGGGTTGGCACTCCGT
Organism: Hemibagrus guttatus; assembly: GCA_033459395.1. NCBI lineage: Eukaryota > Metazoa > Chordata > Actinopteri > Siluriformes > Bagridae > Hemibagrus > Hemibagrus guttatus. The sequence continues at coordinate 2,278,564 of JAUCMX010000007.1, read as the reverse complement.
CCAGGGTGTATCCTGCCTTGATGCCCTATGAGGCCTGAGATAGGCACAGGCTCCCCGTGACCCGAGAGTAGTTCGGATAAGCGGCAGACAATGAATGAATGAATGTTACTGAGAAAGCGTAAACTCTTCAGTGCCCCAAGATGTCAGAAAACATGAGGTTTCAGAGCGCTGACACTGGAGACTCCTTCCACGAATGTGGTTTTTCTTAATATTTGTTATTAATTATTATTTATTTATTTTAGTTTGTTTATTTATTTTCTGTAGCTGTAAAGAAAAATCTCCTACAAATGATTTACTACAGAAACCATCATCCACAAATAATCATGACTTTCTAACCAATCAGATGGGAGTATTCAGCATCGCCGCACGCCGCTCCTACATCATGAGCACATTTTAGGAGTTTTTTATTTTTATTTCCGTCTGTACTTTTCCATCGCCGTTGCTGAGTAAGCAGAGAAAACTAGCGCCAACTTCCTCAGCAAGTAAAAGGAACAATTTTAATGTGGTTTGTTTTTCCACTTTTCTGTTGGTGTTATATCGTAAAGATTTTTCCAGAACATAAATAAGAAAAACCCTAAAAAAACCCTGTTACGTTCTCCCCTGGCGTCTCGGCTCAACCAGTTTAGCGCTTCGGCGTCCGTATTGTTCTCTGACAAACAGCTCAGTCAGGATTTCGCCGCAGTGTTTGGGTCTTTGTTTTTAACAATGCCATGACGTGAAGCGTTATCATTGCTCCATTCTGGGTTCGTGAGAACCACAAATGTCCCACTAACTAATGGGAGAGAAGTCAGCATTTTCATGAACCACACTGTTCATGATGGAACTTTCTAGACTCGTCTAGACGAGTCAGCAGGACGAGTCGAGTCTGACTCTGCGGACAGTGCTGGAGTCTGTCATTACAGCAGGCTACAGAACGTCTCGCCGGTCGGATCCGAACTGAACTCCTCAGTGTGTAAACCTGACGTCCCCCGGGTTCCAGACAGGAAGTTCATTTGACGCAACTTCCTGCATACCCAGGTGGCTTTGTTTGTTTGAGTACAGGAGCTGCCCGTGGGAGCTAGGAGCTGTCAGAGCTGTGTTTATTTATTCCGAAGGTTTTTTGCAGTTTTTATGCTTTATCTTTAACAGAACTGTCCTGTTGCGCCGAGACGCTATTGGTTGAATGATCTACAGTTTTTTGCACAGAAAAAAAACGATCCCAAATATCTTTATTAGACAGTGCACGAGTCGCTAGTCCCACCCGGATGCACAGATTCTCCAAATGAGATTTCTGAAAGGGGCGGAGCTTCCTAACCAGCAGCCAGCCAATGAAATGAACGTGACTGACTCAATAATCGACTTCATTTGCATATGTGAATGTTAAATAATGTACAGCAATTGTACATTGTTGTACAGCTGGCTCTCACCACCTTCTTGATTCAAAGCTAGCTTTGCAGAGAAGCTGAGAATTAACCAAAACACACACTTTAGAGCTGTACTTCTGGGTCAAGCACCTGCAACTTCCTCTGTTTCACCACCATATAACCGTCAGCCGCCACAGAAAACGTCAACCGCCGTAGACTTTCATTGTGAGAGCCGTGTCTGTTCTGTTCCCTGTGAAGAGAAGCGTGTCCCTATTGTGGTTCTCTTTATTGTAAGTGTTGTATGGGATCAGATCAGCATTAAGCAGAATGTTCACCGAGTTCTGGTCTTTCTTTCAGGGCCTTGTTCACCTACGAAGGAAACACCAATGATATCCGTCTGGCCAGTAAAGGGGGTGAGTGTTTCTGAGATGGGCGTCTGCTGATCATCACTTACCCTCTGTACCACCATTTTCTACACACATCATCTCACATACTTTCAAATTATTTCTACATGTAGTTTGAGAGACAATTTTTAGGAACACGTTATTATTAACAGAACACGCATTGTTTGATTCAACTCTGAATCAGCAATTCGACTCAAAATCAGCGATTCTAGTCAAAACCAGCAAGTTGACTCAGAATCAAGTGATCTGACTCAAAATCATAGACGCAACTCAAAATTAGTGATTCTACTCAAAGCCAGCAATTCAAATCAAAATTCAGTGCTTCAACTCAGGATCAGTGACCCGACTCAGGATCAGTGACCCGACTCAGAATCAGTGATTCAAGTAAAACCCAGCATATTGACAAATCAGCGATCTGACTCAAAATCAGCGATTCTAGTCAAAACCAGCAAGTTGACTCAGAATCAAGTGATCTGACTCAAAATCATAGACGCAACTCAAAATTAGTGATTCTACTCAAAGCCAGCAATTCAAATCAAAATTCAGTGCTTCAACTCAGGATCAGTGACCCGACTCAGGATCAGTGATCCGACTCAGAATCAGTGATTCTAGTAAAACCCCGCATATTGACAAATCAGCGATCTGACTCAAAATCAGCGATCTGACTCAAAATCAGCGATCTGACTCAAAATCAGCGATCTGACTCAAAATCAGCGATTTGACTCAATCAGTGATTTGACCCAAAATCGACAAATCGACTCAAAATCAGCGATTCTAGTCAAAACCAGCAAGTTGACTCAGAATCAAGTGATCTGACTCAAAATCATAGACGCAACTCAAAATTAGTGATTCTACTCAAAGCCAGCAATTCAAATCAAAATTCAGTGCTTCAACTCAGGATCAGTGACCCGACTCAGAATCAGTGATTCTAGTAAAACCCAGAATATTGACAAATCAGCGATCTGACTCAAAATCAGCGATCTGACTCAAAATCAGTGATTTGACCCAAAATCATAGACGCAACTCAAAATTACTGATTCTACTCAAAGCCAGCAATTCAAATCAAAATTCAATGCTTCAACTCAGGATCAGTGACCCGACTCAGGATCAGTGACCCGACTCAGGATCAGTGACCCGACTCAGGATCAGTGACCCGACTCAGGATCAGTGACCCGACTCAGGATCAGTGACCCGACTCTGGATCAGTGATTCAAGTAAAACCCAGCATATTGACAAATCAGCGATCTGACTCAAAATCAGCGATCTGACTCAAAATCAGCGATTCTAGTCAAAACCAGCAAGTTGACTCAGAATCAAGTGATCTGACTCAAAATCATAGACGCAACTCAAAATTAGTGATTCTACTCAAAGCCAGCAATTCAAATCAAAATTCAGTGCTTCAACTCAGGATCAGTGATCCGACTCAGAATCAGTGATTCTAGTAAAACCCAGCATATTGACAAATCAGCGATCTGACTCAAAATCAGCGATCTGACTCAAAATCAGCGATCTGACTCAAAATCAGCGATCTGACTCAAAATCAGCGATTCTAGTCAAAACCAGCAAGTTGACTCAGAATCAAGTGATCTGACTCAAAATCATAGACGCAACTCAAAATTAGTGATTCTACTCAAAGCCAGCAATTCAAATCAAAATTCAGTGCTTCAACTCAGGATCAGTGACCCGACTCAGGATCAGTGATCCGACTCAGAATCAGTGATTCTAGTAAAACCCAGAATATTGACAAATCAGCGATCTGACTCAAAATCAGCGATCTGACTCAAAATCAGTGATTTGACCCAAAATCAGCGATTCAAATCAAATCAGAAACACATAAGTTGACCAATTTAGCTTATAAGCAGCATCTCAGCCCTGTTAATGAAACTGCTCCTAACCTGTGAGAGAGGTTTGAGATGGACGCTGTAGAGAAGCATCTGGGTTTGGAATGTAAAGGTTTCTTTATTAAGTGTTTATCTGTGTGTGTGTGTGTGTTCTTTCCCAGACGGAGGTCTGGAGGAGCTGGTGGAGGAGTTAAACAGCGGGAAGGTGATGTACGCCTTCTGCCGGGTGAAAGACCCCAACTCCGGCCTCCCTAAATATGTCCTGATCAACTGGGTGAGTGTTTTTCTGTTGCAGAAGCTGTCCTTCACTTCCTGTGGGTCTTCAGCAGTGTGTTTGTGTGTTTGTGTTTGCAGACTGGCGAGGGTGTGAAAGATGCCAGGAAAGGACTGTGTGCCAACCACGTCAGCTCCATGGCGAATTTTCTGAAGGTGACTCCTCTCTCGGCCCCTGTATAGATGGGTGTGTGGGTGGACAATAATAAGTAGTCGTCTGACTCGGATCTAATCTTCTTAGCAGCCCTCGCGTCAGTTTTGGCGACTTGCTCCTTGCTAAGAACGGAAACAAGCGGCACGGTGTTCTGGGATAAAAACGGTGGCTGATTAAAAACGTACCCCTTTCTGTGGATTTAATTGAATATTTTATTATGTCACAGCACTTAATTGGTTTATAAAATTCACCACAGCTACGCCAGCCAATAGGAACACTTCAGGGGCGGGGTTTCATAGCTGTTCTTAAGGAGAAACCACTTACTTTTAGTGGTTTCAGTCTGCTTTCAGGCTTCAGAGCTCACATTTTACAGCAAAGATGCAGATACGAGCACTCCGTGGCTTAAAGTAATGCGAAATTGACACACTATCGAGTATTTTATCACAGTGGCACTGATAAATACCACTTCACAGTTTGTTTTAAAGGTCATTGTTTTTGGCTGCATGTGTTCGTGAATTTGTTTTTCCCCCCCTTTATGATTCTCTCCATTTTTCTCTCGTACACTCCAGCTAGAGGCTAAAACAAGATTTTCCTTCCAGCTAATTTTTTGAAGGTTTCACAAACCTGAAAAGCATGTTTCTGTTTCAGTCTTTAGTCACCAGCCCACCCTGATAGACTGTGATGCTACAGACTGAGCTACAGACCCTTTTTCTTTTAGTAAACATTGTGACTTTTTTTTGTGGGAGGCAGAAAGATTTCTCTGACCGCTTTACAAGCGGTAGTTGTCAAGTTTTGTTAGTTTGTTTTGAAATAACGAATTTATCTGACCATGTTGGGTCACTCACTGTCCAGGGCTGCGAATGTTATTCGAAAAAACGAACGTTAACGGGCGGAACTGGATCGTCCGACCCATACACGCTCACTCAGTGGATGGACGATGTGATGGGATGACCTCCAGTTGAGTGATCTGACCTCTACACCTATCTGATAGAAAAACCCAGCGCTTCTGGCAGCTGTAGAGAGGGAGATGACACAAATCCTCTGTCTAGTCTCCGGTCATTAGCTACCAGCTAGCTAACTTACACGCTAAATAGTTAGCGTTACATGAGAAATCATTGAACTTGTTCCTCAATTTCTGATGAGGTGGACATGCGTAAGAAATGTTTAGACACGAAACCAAACCATAAACCATCCCAACGAAATCCAATAGTTTCTTTAACTTGATCTGATATGAAGTGTGTGCTGCAAACGCCAGCATTTTTGATGATGGATTCTGTCCAGTCTGCTCATTTTATCGCGTTTGACCACAGCAGTCGTGGTTTTTTGTCCATCAGTGGGATAAAACTTCAAATTGGAGCCCCGTCGATTCTGTCACCCAGCGACACATATTGATGTTTTCCCTTTGTTTTGCCTCCAGCTAACGCCGTGACGTAATCGTGACATCGACACAAAAAGGGTCTATAGGATCACGCTTCCTCCATCGGTTCGAGAATCTTTAGGAATCTTCAAACCCTTCCCAATCCATGAAAAAATCTGTTTTTTTTCTCCTAAGCGTGTATCCAAACCTTAAAATCCAGACCTGACTAGCCAAAGCTGTTCACACGCCTCAAAGCACATCCTGTGTACACACACTCATACTGTCCTTCTTAGACTGTTGAACCACTTCCTCCAGTTCGACTTCCTCCAGCCCTGAAACAGAAGCTACATGTGACACCAGCAGGCTGAAAAGATTCCCACTGGTTCTGAAAATGCTTGTGGTTTCCATGCAGAGAGATTGAACCGAAACACCAGAACATCGCTGTGGAACAACCTCAGGAGGATCTTCAGCGCATTCTGTACATCAAACCCAGCTCGTAACACCAGATTGATCTAAACACCACTGAAGCAGCGTAATGTACACAGTTTAGGCCAGAAAAGATCTGGACAGTGGTGGACCACATCATAATAATAGACCAAAACACCTGGAGGACAAGGGATGTCTGGCTTAAAAGAGGAACTGGAACTAAGCGTGTCACACCTCCAGATCCTCACCTCATGCTAATCTTGGGCTAATAACGGGGATTTTCTCCACTTCTCTGTAGACCTGATCTTTTCCCATCGCTCCTCAAGCTGCTCAGGTGTTCACATCCAGTCTGTTCACAATGATGTACAGATCAAATCTGGTCGTTTTTCCACATGGCTTCAGGGTTTGCTGGACAAAACAAGATCCTGAACATGTCGTCTGGCGTAAAGCTTCATGATACTTAATCCTGAGAGGATGTGCGAGGGTTTGAGTGAAGAGCGAACCACCTTTGCAAGCTTATAAGGTTGTGTGTGTGTGTGTGTGTGTGTGTGTGTGTGTGTGTGTGTGTGTGTGGTGTGTTTGCTTAGGGAGCACACGTGACCATAAATGCTCGTGCAGAGGAGGACGTGGAACCCGAATCCATCATGCAGAAAGTAGCCAAGGCTTCAGGAGCCAATTATAGTTTCCACAAAGAGTCCAACCGCTTCAGAGACACGGGACCTCAGGGACCTGTGGTGAGTCTCTCCCTCTGTCTGTCTCTCACACACACACCATCTCCCTGTGTCTCTCTCTCTCTCTCTCTCTCTCTCTCTCTCTCTCTCTCTCTCTCTCTCTCTCTGTCACATGTCAGTTCCTGTATTTTGACCTTTAGTAACCCCTCTGGCTCCAGCAATCACAGCTATTTTTGGAAGTGATACCTGTGTAAATAAAAAGCTGAGGATTACTGCCGGGCCTGCCCACACGCTGTGATTATTGAAGTTGTTAGTGTGACTCATGAACGAATGCGAACATGCTCCAGGAGAACTGCATGTTTTAGTGTTTATTATATATACAGATGTTGACTTTCCCCTCACCACAGCTGTGTTTCAGTTTATCCAGCTTTCAGTAAAAGTCATTTAAAATCCCCCGACTGCGAAGGCTGGGAAACGCTTGAGGGGGGAAATGAAATCTATAAAATAATCTTCCTGAGAAGAAGTGCAGAGCTGCTGGAAAATGATGTATGATTTGAGGATAAAACTGAAATGATGTGTCTGGTCGCAGTTCCAGCCTGCAGAGTGTTTCCTTCTGACTCGGCGTCGCTGCCTAGTTTCGGGATTAGAGCTGATGAGGAGTGAGGAAATGACGGTCTTGGTGTTTGTCCTTCATTCTGTCACGCTGTTAAAGCATTTGCAATGGCATTAACCGGCATTTGGCACGAGAAGTAAATTCCAGCAGGATGCCTGGAGAGACTCGACGCTGAGCAAACACACAGTAATTTAGGGAGGAGAAGAAGATGAAGAGATAAGTGCAGTTTGAGAGAAGGATGTCTGTGTAATTTAGGACGGCTAAATACGGACAGAAACACTGAAAGTAACTCAGTTACATCCTGAATTATTGGCATGAATATGTTGTGCTCCGCAGTTGAAATATTTCTTATTAATAATTTAAAGGAACAACAATGCATCATTTTTAATGAATGAAAAGTTTGATAAATTGTGTAATAGATTCTTATACACATCTCTCTGTCTTATTTTTTTAATTCACAACCAACCTCTTTTAGCTATAAACCCACCCTCTTTTGTGGTGGGTGGAGTTTGACTATAAACCCCACCCTCTTTTTTGTGAGCGATGGGGGTTGGCTATAATCCCCATCTTTTTTTTAGGGGGGCAGGGTTTGGTTTTAAACCCCACTTTCTTTTTTTTTTGGGTGGGGTCTGGCTAGAAACCCCACCCTCTTTTTTGGGGGGAGGGGACTATAAATCGCATCCTCTTTTATGTGAGGGGTGGGTGTTGGCTTTAATCTCCACTTTTTTTTTTAGGGGGTACAGGGTCTGGCTTTAAACCCCACCCTCTTTTTTAGAGGGGTGGTGGTTGGCTATAAACTCCACCCTCTTTTTTGTTGTTTGTTGGCACTAAACTTCGCCCTTATTTCGGGGGGTGGGGTGTCTGGCTATAAATCCCACCCTCTTTTTTGTGGGGGGTCGGGGGTTGGCTTTAAACCCCACATTTTTTTTTAGGGGGGCAGAATTTGACTTTAAACCCCACCCTCTTTTAGAGGGGTGGTGGTTGGCTATAAACCCCACCCTTTTGGGGGTGGGGTTGGCTTTAAACTTCGCCCTTTTTTTTGGCGGGGTGGGGGGGTCTGGCTATAAACCCCACCCTCTTTTTCGGGGTGGGGGGCGGGGTCATCACACTGAAATCAATTATACTTTCATCTAAGATTAAATGCGATAATTATCTAGCGTTAAACTGTAGGAAATGGTGACTTTCGAAAGTAATAATTTAAGCATGAACTATAAGTACTGTTTTCTTTTAAAGGGTGCCGATATTTCTGGAGTTGACGTTGAACAAATGTTTTGTTCTTGCAGGGATCTGTGTATCAGAAGACCAACGCAATGTCTGAAATCAAGAGAACCAACAAGGATAACTTCTGGGCACAGGCGGAGGTAAAAAAACAAACAAACAAACAAACAAAGTGTAGTGTAGAGGGCAGAACTGTTTCCTGAAGTTCCCATTTGCTTTCTAATTAAACTACATCTTTTCTTCCTGTTTTTTTTCTCTCTCTCTCTCTCTCTCTCTCTCTCTCTCTCTCTCTCTCAGAAAGATGAGGAGAAGCGCCGTCAGGAGGAGAGGAAGAAGCTGGAGGAGGAGCGCCAGCTGCTGGAGAAGGAGAGGAAAGATCGTGAGGTCAGGGAGGCCACGCTGAGGGACAAGGCGGCCAAAGAGCGAGCCTCTCAGATCGACGAACAGAGGTGAGACACAGCGAACACACACCTCTCCATACACTACAGTGCCATCATTATGGTTGTAGTGTTACACTAGCAGGCGTGTGTGTGTGTGTGTGTGTGTGGACTGATAAAGTTGTGTTTGTGTTTCAGGAGGTACCAACAGCAACTTGAGAGTCAGCAGAAAAAACAGCAGGTAATGGAGACACGATAAGTAATGTAAACGCAGATAAGTCATGGTGTGGCTGATAATCTTTAAGTTTCTAATAATTTGTTGACATGAAACATGTTCAAGTTTTGGGTAATATTAATGCTCGTTATTAATCACCCCAAAACCTCCAGAGAAGCTCCTCCCACTTTTACCGGCTTCTCTAGCCCTGAATTGGGATTGGCTGCCGCTTCATGCCTCATGTCGAGTGCTATAAGGATAAAAGATCATAATAATCGATTCTCTCTATCATGGCACGGTGTACATCAATGGGTGCCACTCATACACTTGTGCTAACGAAAGCAGATATCTTAAAGGGGCAGTGTGTAATTTTCCCTGCTCCCTGAGGTCAGTTTCAGTGCAGGATAAATAATGACGAGTTATTTCCTGCTAGCTATTAAACATATTGATCTGGCTTTAAGAGATACAGACAACACTGCAGCTCAGGTCCTGATGGGTGAAGAGCTCATTTCTGGGTCAGAAAATTGTAATGACTAGTCTGAAAATATATAGCATGGTAAAAAAAACTGGAGAACACTTCTGCTAGGAGAAATTCATTGTGTGTGTCTGTCAGAGAGAGAGAGAGAGAGAGAGAGAGAGACACATTGTGTAAGCACTGAAGCCATTTCTTGCAGCAATAAGGTGTGTGTGTGTGTGTGAGAGAGACACACACATCAAGTAGGCACTGAAGCCTATTTATTGCAGCAATAAGGTGTGTGTGAGAGAGAGAGAGACACACACACGCACATCATGTAAGCACTGAAGCCATTTCTTGCAGCTATAAGTTGTGTGTGTGTGTGTGTGTGAGAGAGAGAGAGAGAGAGAGAGAGCACTGAAGCCATTTCTTTTAGGAATAAGGTGTGTGTGTGAGAGAGAGAGAGACGTATCATGTAAGCACTGAAGCCATTTTTTGCAGCAATGAGGTGTGTGTGTGTGTGTGTGTGTGTGTGTAAGAGAACATGTGAGACATGTTTGTAAAGTGTGTGTTCATGTGTGTTAGGAAGAGGAGGAGCCAGCTGCCAAACCCAAAGGCTTTAAGCGTGCAGAATCTGTGGAAAAAGCCAATGTGCGTGAGTGTGAGAGAGACGGCGAGCGACTCGTACCGCAGCTTCACTCAGACTCGTCTTCCTGCCTTTTCTTTTCTTTTCTTTTTAATCAGATTTATAGATGCACCGGATTCTTCTTTCCTTCTGAATCACTTAACCTTCATCACTCACTCACTCACTCAATCTGGGCTACTAACATGCATGTTCTTTTAGAAATCTCTAGCGTGGTGCCTGGTGTTAATAAAGCGTTTGTGTGTGTGTGTGTATGTGTGTGTGTGTGTGTGTGTGTGTGTGTGTGTGTGTGTGTGTGTGTGTTGATATCCTACTCAACAGGAGGCTTCTTCTCTCATCTCCCAGCGTTCTGTGAACCCCAGAGAAATGTTCCAGCAGAGAGAGAGAGGCATGGCAGCCAGCAGCACAGACAACACACCATCCAGCCCACAGCCTGGTTAGAACACAAACACACACACACACACATACACACACACACCCCTAAGATTCATTCTGATTTGTGAAGGTTTTTGATGTGTGTTTCACAGAGTAATAAACACCAACTAAAAGTTTTTTCATAATTAGCAGTTGATCAATATACACCGATCAGCCATAACATTATGACCACCTGCCTGATATCGTGTCGTTGACCTAGTGAGCGTCCATTCTGTCAATCAAACAGTTCTTTTGAATATCAGGCCACACCCACTGCAAGAGCATCGGAAGCTCTCCTGTGCTGGTTATATCGACTCCTGGCAGTTGTTTTGACTGGTGTTTGTGGTACTAAGACTGTGAGTGTGTACACACACTCGGTTCCGGTGCGCGAACAAGCCCGAACAAGCTGAGGACGATTCTTTGCTCTGATCGTTTGCAATACATTCCCCGGAGCAGATGATATCCGGGTCTGCTGGTGTGCGGTGGATTATCTGATACATGACTAACACTGATTCATGTGTGTTCATTATTCTCGGTACCTGTTAGTGCCTTCTCTGGCCACGTCTCACTTGTCCACTCTGTCTGTCTGTAAGTCATCGCCGGTTCTAAACTCTCTCTCTCTCTCTCTCTCTCTCTCTCTCTCTCTCTCTCTCTCTCTCTCTCTCTCTCTCTCTCTCTCTCTAGCTCTCTCACGCACTCACTCTCGGCGCTCACTTCTTGGTTTTGTTCTACGTGTAACTTGCGTGTGATGGCTGTCAGTTCATTTCTACACCTCTTTTCATTCTATGTATCTCTCTATGTTTCTCTGTGTGTGTGTGTGTGTGTGTGTGTGTGTGTGTGTGTGTGTGTGTGTCAGGGCGGTTGAAAAGCCCTTTTCTGTCTAAGCAGCCTTATGAGCCTGAGCCGCCTCGCTCTCCTGTGCACCAAGCCTCACCTGTACGAGCCACAGGTACACACATTCTTACACACACGCACACACACACACACAACCAAGCTGTAAACACACGTCTCCTCAGAGCTTCCAGGAACCCTTTGGGAATTCTTCTGAATGTGAAACGAATGCTTCGTGAATGGTCTGATGGATCTGAACGTTAACACACAGGAAAAGTTCAGTTCAATTTTATTTGTATAGCGCTTTTAACAAAGAGCATTGTCTCAAAGCAGTTTTACAGAACATAAGAAACAATAAACATACAAACAGTCCTAGATGTTAGACAAAATTTTCCCTAGTGAGCGAGCCTGAGGTGACTCAGGCGACTGTGGCAAGGAAAAACTCCCTTAGACGGAATTAGGAAGAAACCTTGAGAGGAACCAGACTCAAAAGGGAACCCATCCTCATCTGGGTGACACACGGAGAGTGTGATATGAACAATGTCCTTTCTGCATTAGTTGTGTGATGCAGATACAGCATGTGTAGAATGTTATGTGTAAAATGTCCACATAGGGTTGGCAGTGCTGCTTTGAATACCCCAGTCCTCACAAAGCAGAACCCGGCTGGAGCTGGTCCATCTCTGGATGCCACTGGAGCTGGCACAATCTCTGTGTGTCTCAGGGTGGGTAGAAAAAGGGAAACAAATGGAAAGTAATTAGCATAGCTGCTGTTCATAATATTAGGAGGCACTAGATGATGATGTGCATTTAATCAGATGTATTGGAGTACAAAGTTATGGGATATATTAGGTGTATGCCTGGCTAAAGAGATATGTCTTTAGTCTACGTTTGAACTGGGAGACTGTGTCTGAGCCCCGAACACTGTCAGGAAGACTATTCCAAAGTTTAGGAGCTAAATACGAAAAAGTTCTACCCCGTTTTGTAGACTTTGATATTCTGGGAACTACCAGAAGTCCGGAGTTTCGAGATCTTAAGGAGCGTGATGGATTGTAATGTGTTAGAAGACTGGCTAGATACGTGGGAGCTAAACCGTTTAGAGTCTTGTATGTAAGTAGTGCTAGTTTATAATCAATTCTAAACTTAACAGGTAGCCAGTGCAGGGATGATAATATTGGGGTTATATGATCATACTTTCTTGACCTGGTAAGGACTCTGGCTGCATTCTGGACTAACTGTAGCTTGTTTATTGAAGATGCAGGACAACCACCTAGTAATGCATTACAATAGTCCAGTCTGGAGGTCATGAATGCATGAACTAGCTTTTCTGCATCAGATACAGATAAAATGTTCCTAAGCTTGGCGATATTTCTGAGGTGGAAGAAGGCTATTTTTGTAATATCGGAAATATGTTTTTCAAAGGACAAACTGCTGTCTAATATTACGCACAGGTCTTTCACTGTAGAACTATTAGTAATAGAACATCCTTCTAAGTACAGGTTGAATTATGAGAGCTTCTGTGTACTGGTTTTTGGACCAATCAGTAATATCTTCGTCTTATCAGGATTTAGTAATAGAAAATTATCAGTCATCCAGTCTTTAATATCTTTAACACACTCTGTTAATCTAGACAGTTTATATATTTCATCTGGTTTTGATGAGATATATAACTGTGTATCTTCAGCGTAACAATGGAAACTAATCCCATGCCTTCTAATGATGTTGCCTAAGGGAAGCATGTATATTGAGAAAAGCAGAGGTCCTAAAACTGATCCTTGTGGGACCCCATATTTCACTGGCATTACACTGGACAGTTCTCCATTTAAATCTACAAAATGGTATTGATCAGACAGGTAGGATCTAAACCATTTTAATGCCTGTCCCTGAATAGCTATGTGATTCTGTAAGCGGTCTACAAGAATGTTATGATCTATAGTGTCGAATGCAGCACTAAGATCAAGACTAATATTGTGATGCAGCCTTGGTCCGAAGCTAAAAACAAGTCATTTGTGATCTTAACTAGTGCAGTTTCTGTGCTATGATGGGGCCTGAAACCTGACTGAAATTCTTCAAGGATAAAGTTTTCCTGTAAGATGGAGCATAACTGAGCAGACACAACCTTTTCTAATATTTTAGATATAAAGGGAAGGTTTGAAATGGTCTGTAATTTAATAAGTCATTAGGGTCTAGTTTAGGTTTCTTAAGAAGAGGCTTAATAACTGCTAGCTTGAAAGGTTTAGGGACGTGACCTAAATATAACGAGGAATTAATAATGTTGAGGAGAGGCTCTCCAGCTGTGTGTATCACTTCTTTCAGTAATCTAGTTGGAATTGGATCTAACATACATGTTGTTGAATTAGCCGTGGTGATAAGTTCATACAGCTCTTCCTTCCCTATACCTGTAAAGCATTGTAGCTTTAAATGTGGAGCTTTACGCTGGACTAGATCACCGGATGCTGTCAAAGGTTGAACATCCATTATTTTGTTCCTGATACTATCGATTTTGTCGGTGAAGAAGTTCATAAAGTCCTCACTACTAAACTGTGATGGAGTACTCTCTTCAGATATCTGATGTTTTGTCAGTCTAGCCACTGTACTAAATAAGAATCTGGGATTGTTTTGGTTTATTTCTATCAGTTTGCTCAAATGCTCAGCCCTAGCAGCTTTTAGAGCCTGTCTATAGCTGGACATACTGTCTTTATACGCACTTCTGAAAACGTCTGATTTAGTTTTTCTCCATTTTCGCTCAAAAAGTCCACTCCAGCTAGACAAGAAGCTGTTGCTCAAATATGTTAAACGTGTCAAAGCACAGCCTCGCACTTCCAGCCAATACGTGACACATAGCAGGAAGTGTGTGTGTGTAAGAGAGAGAGAAAGTTCAGTAAAGCCTGCGTTTGACTTAATAGCACCTTTCACAACAAACAAACAAGCTCCGCCCCCTCAGTGTTTCCCAATTCATGATAAGGTACCCCCTGAAGGTTCCTGGAACTACACACTTCAAAAAGAAAAGGGTTTCTTCTGGGTTCCTGAGACAAGCTTCTATGTACAGGAAAGGAAAGCACACTGTTGCACGGTTCTACATAGAACCTGTTAATGGTTTGTTCAGAAGGAAGAACCAATGAGGAATGTTGGTCTGGTTAAAGCCCTGTCCACTCTGACAGACTGGTCATGTTTCTAACACAGCTCCTGAAGGCGTTCTGAGACATGCAAGGTTTGGTTCTAGCACCAGAAAGCGATCTTAGTTTGCTTACACGGAAGGAGAAAAGCTCCAAGTAGAAACTAGAACCTTCAGAAGAACCCTTGAGGAACCCCATTTCACACACACACACACACACCGTATACTCCTACGAACATAACACAGTTCAACACACTCCACACGGCTGCTGTGATGCGTGACGAGCGTGTGTCGTGCGTGGTGTGGTCTTTCCTGCTTTTCTATATTTCTTCCTCCTTCTGCTTCATCTCCATACACACACACACACTCCGGTACTAGGCGTGTGACGATGATGGGTCACTAAACACTCGAGATTTCTCGATATCTAAGAAATATCATCGTTTCATAATGATCGGAATTACTCCGGCCCTAACATCGTCACTTGCCTAGCAGACATCTTCCTCCTTCTGTCTTGTGCTTCCCTAACCAATCATAACGACTCCTTCACCCAGAGATCCCCACCAAGATACAGCACATCTGGGGTGTGTGTGTGTGTGTGTGTGCGCTTACTGGACGAAGTTCACACCTAACCGAGGACCTGATTAAATCACTACAGCATGTATCAGCACGTGTGTTTAAATGTGTGTGTGTGTGTGTGTGTGTGAGTAGAAACCAGAGTTGTGGAGTCTTGCACTGATTATGAGGAAGCAGATGCTGATGCAGAGTACGAAGGTGGGAGACACACACACACACACACACACACACAAGCTCTCATGACCCCTCCTGAGGCTGTCTGTTGTCCGTTTAACTGGACACAAGTGCCACCGTGTGGCCAAACAGCAGCTGTGCACAGGTTTAACCTTTCCGTTTCTCTGTGTAGAGGTGGAGCCAGTCAATGAGCAGGTCAGCTCTCATGTGGAACAGCAGCATTATGAAGTAACAGAGCCAGAAAACCTTTATGAGGACCCCCAGCAGGTGTGCACACACACACACACACACACACACACTTCTTCATTTTTACTTTTGTTCCATTAAAAATTGTGCGTGTGTGTGTGTCTGTGTTCAGGAGCAGCAGAACCTGTATGAAGGCGATCGTGGTACCTGTGCTCGAGCACTGTACGACTACCAGGCAGGTAAGTACCGTGTGTGTGTGTGTGTGTGTGTGTGTGTGTGTGTGAGATATGGCTGAGTAACTGTGTTCTATGTTTACATATGCAAATGAGGCAGAAGATTAAATATGAGTACATTTGCATATGAACACAGTAAACAGACTACACTCTGAATTGTTTTTGTTTTATTGCGTAACACAATTGTGTGTGTGTGTGTGTGTGTGTGTGTGTGTGTTTGTCTGTGTAGCCGATGACACAGAGATCTCCTTTGACCCAGACGACATAATTACCGGCATCGAAATGATCGACGAAGGCTGGTGGCGAGGCTACAGTCCGGACGGCCGTTTTGGAATGTTCCCGGCCAATTACGTCGAGGTCCTCTAAGCGGCTCAACTGACCGTGCGTGGGCGATGCCGACTTTGCCCCGCCCACATTCAGTCACCTAGGGAAACGGGTCCTTATATTTAATTGGACAGACTGAAACGAAAAGCATTGATCAACGAACGAAAAGAGCTCGACTTCTTAGTTTGTTTGTTTTTTAATTTTTTTAACATTAATACTGTGCTCACTGGCTAACAAAAGAATCGTGTGTGTGTAATGGAGTAAATAGTTGGTGTTATTATATCATGTTAATCTCGAATATTCCATGGATCGCACAGAATTCGTGTTACTGTAATTTTCAATAAATTCCCTTTTGTTTTTTCTTTTTTTTGTTTTTTCTTTTTTTTTTTTTTTTAACTTTTCCAAATCTGGACCGAAATCCTGTTTGAGACACTCGATTTTCATTTGCTTGTTAGATTTAGATTCAGAGAGATTTAATTCCGATGTGAGCTCTGTGGTCTTGTCTTGCCTTGTTTTTGCCTTTTCTGCACATTTTGGAGCAGTGAAATGCCTCCGCTGATGATCTACACCCAGCTGCTCGAGGAACTAGTTACTAGTCTGATTATTTTCTTGCGTTTCTCGGCGTTCAAGGGGCCAAACTGTCATGCTAATCCGGCACAACCTTATTGTAGCCTTCATCTCTGCTCTGAAATGTGGGGAAAGAAAGAAAAAAAAATACTGTGATGTTCTTTTGCTTCTTTAAGTTTCAGGGAACAATCATAAAACGGTCATAAACTAATCTTTTGGCTGTCCTTTGCATTGCCTGATTAATTTCCACCACAAGTTGCACAGCTCTGGAGAACCCACACGGTTATTGGCTGTGAAGGCCGTGCCTGTCGGAGAGCGACTTGGGTGGACATGATGTTTTATTTTTTAAAATGTAACATTAGATTGTATGATCATCTGACCACCAGCAGGAGCCTGGTTCCTTCAGATTATTGTGATCTTTAAGCAGAACGATGAAATAAAGGAAGTGAAAATACAGAGTGTGTGAATTATTGTGGAGGGGGTGGGGTTATCTTCAACTGTCCGGTTGGGTGAGATCCTTGGACTGTAAGGAAAGGAACCTGGCGTGATCTTCAGCTGTTGTAGGTCACCCACCTCAAGTGTTTGATGTCATGTGTGCTCTGGGATGGTTTTCTGCTCACCGCAGTTGTAAAGAGTGATTATTTGAGTTACTACAAACTTCCTGGCAACTATATCCGACAATCTGGCCATTTTCTTCTGGCGTTTCCACCCACACAACTGCCACTTACTCAAAGGTTTAGTTCTTTACATTGTTCTGTGTAAACTCTAGAGATTGTTGTGTGTAGGTTCGCACTTTCTGTAATGCTCAAATCAACACCTACAGCCATTCCACAGTCTGCTTCATTTGATGTGAGCTTTAACCGAAGCTCCGGACCTGCATCTGTATGATTTTAAACCTCGTGCTGTCGTCACATGATCGGTGCAAGGTCTACAGGTATTCCTAATAAAGTGGACAGTGAGTGTAGAAGTATATGTTTAAATATATTTTGGGGAAAAAGATGGCGATGTACACCAATCAGACGTGACATTAATTGGTCCGCTTTTTGCTGCCAGAACAGAACTGACCCCAAGAGGCATGGACTCCACTAGATCCCTGAAGGTGTGCTGTGGTATCTGGCACCAAGATGTTATCAGCAGATCCTTTAAGTCCTCCGTGGGGCCTCCATGGTCCAATTAAAGGATGCTTTTGATAGATACTGACCACTGCAGACCAGGAACACCCCACAAGTGCTGCAGTTTTGGAGATGCTCCATTCCGGTCGACTAGCCGCCATCACAATTCATCCCTTCGTCAAACTCGCTCAAATCCTTGCGCAAAATGGTTTCGATTTAAAATATTTCCACACATTTAGGGACTATGGTGATACAAAATCCAGGAAATAATGAAGTTGATTATAATGATCAATTCTGCCAAAAAGAATAGCAGGCTACTAAACGATGTATATAAAAAAGATGTCTTAGTTTCTTCGCTGTTTTAATAGGGGCCGATCAACAAGAGAACACAGGATGCAGGATTGTCACACAATCTCACGAACATTAAAACTTTAATATAAAGAACATTTCTCATTGTCCTCCATCTCTCCATGTGTCCTAACTGTCCACCTCATCTGTGCTCTGATATGAAAATGCCTGAGTTATGATCATATTGAGTCGAACGTTAAACTAGCGTCCAGAGTCCGCTAGTCATACATCGCTGAGAGAAAAAGTCAACTCGTTTTCATGCTACACGGGATCTTCTAATCTACATTAAAGGTTTAGCTAACAGTCTGAAGTTACCTAGCAACAACCAGGGTATGTTAACGTTAGCTCAGTCAACGTTAGGCTAACATCAACAGGTGTAGACAGTAAATATGATTATCCTGACCTGAGCTAATTTACCGAATCGACCGAGTCGCATCTCCTTTCTTTCTTTTCATCCACGACGACATTAAAGTCGCTGCTTCTGGCGTTTCATGGCTGACGGTGCAGCAACCGCGATAGCTGTTTTATTTATATTTTTTTTTATCATTTATATTTTATTATTTATAAATATGTATATTTTATTTATTATATATATTATTTATTATATATTTTATATATTTTTTTTACATTTTATTATATTATGTTTTATTTTATTTCAGCGAGCTATTTTTAGCGTGTGCACGCGACGTTCCTGGTCCATTTTCCAGCATTAAAATATCTTCCGAAACGATGATAAAAATCACACCTAATTCCAGCACAGATGTTTATTTTCTTTGAGACATGGGAGGGCAGTGTGTGACTGTGAGTCGCAGTGGTGTCTGTGGTTAGCACACGACTCTAAAACCATTTCTAATATTCATACTTCCTGTGGTGCAACAAGCTCAGTAGTGTTTAAGGTAAAGTCACAGAAACCACTTGGATCACTCTAATCTCGGGCGGCATCATGAGCTCTCAGGGACGAAAGGATGTGGCTTGTCT
>JAUCMX010000007.1:2214724-2254724 GCA_033459395.1 Hemibagrus guttatus | reverse complement strand
GCTTTCACACACACACATACACACACACACACACACACACATGTCTCTGAGGCCCCAAGTCCTTTTGCTGTTCCACTCAGTGACTCACTCACACGTATTTACGATTTCTGCACTCCCTCTGTTACCCCACTTTAACTGCCTACTTCAGAGCGAGTGAGGAACTCCAGAATCGACTCAGCAGCTACACGACAGCACGAATTCACCTTCCTGCATAAACTGTGTCTGTTCTACTTTCCAGATAGCCTCAAGATCATCAGCTGCTGCTTTACTGAACATCCACATGCTATTTTTTCATGCTATTTCAATTCACATCCATTGTTCGGTAACAATTACTATAATAATTATCCAAGAATTTTATTTTGGTAAACGTTCTAATTATTGGTGCTAACATTTGAGCTCGTTGTCTTAAAACTAACGCACACATCCGTTTGCCAAAGCCAGTTCTTCGCCCAATACTTGCTAATGCCAATACTTTTGGAGTTGACTGCATTATACCGCACTTGAAGACTGCTGACATTTTTTTCCATTGTTTGTCACTGGGTATGCTTGAGGGTGTGACACTGGCTGGAAAGCAGAAAAAAAAGGGGAAGTACATTAGTCTCTTGTGCATTTTGTGTTTTTACTGAAATGATGACCACATGATGGTTATGATTCGTTACCACTGAGTCAAATGCCTAACTGCGAGCTCAATCAAAAGTGCTCACTGATGGAGAAGAGAGAATTCAGTCATCATCTGACACGCCGAAATAAACCGAATCCAATCTACGCATCCGGCGGAACATTTACTAACGCAAAAAAAACAAAAAAAACCCAATTGGTACATGACTGAAGCATGCTGATATTATAAAGAAAGAAAGAAAAACAAAAATATATATATCTATCCAAAACACAGTCCAGGAAGGAACATTGAGAGGAATCAAAAGCCAACACATCGTCATCTAGATACCTGATATCGAGGTCTTTATGTTTTGTAGTCTGGCAACACTAATTCTGCACCGTCCTGCACCGTGTATTCTGACACCTTTCTATCAGAACCAGCATTAACTTCTTCAGCAATTTGAGCAACAGTAGCTCGTCTGTTGGATCAGACCACACGGGCCAGCCTTCTCTCCCCACGTGCATCAATGAGCCTTGGCCTTCCATGGCCCTGTCTCTGGTTCACCACTGTTCCTTCCTTGGACCACTTTTGATAGATACTGACCACTGCAGACCGGGAACACCCCACAAGAGCTGCAGTTTTGGAGATGTGGTCCAGCCATCACAATTTGGTCCTTGTCAAACTCGTTCAAATCCTTACGCTTGCCCATTTTTCCTGCTTCTAACACATCAACTTTGAGGACAAAATGTTCACCTGCTGCCTAATATATCTATATATATAATATACAGATTTCTTTAGCATTTTTTACATGACATTCGGTGACAGTGACATACCCAGTGCAGTCAGAAGGAAAAAGTCAATGAGCAAACAAGTATGAAACAACTTTGTCTTGTAAGTGATAAGAACTGTTTGATCGAGACGATTAGTGATGAGATCATTACCCAAGCAGGCGTCTTTTTGAAACATCAGAGGCAAATCAAGAAAAAGTTGGTCATGGGTCATTATTCAGTTTCCTATGATGAGACCTTATGAAAACAACAAGAACTTCACTGATGAGTGTGGGTGGTGCTGATAATTAGAAGCACGAGAGGGGAAACTGATCTCCGTAGGTGTAGGTGGTCTCAGATGAGAATGTGGCTCATTTACAAATATTGGTTTCAAAATTACTTTCAAACAGTTTATACGTACAGTACAGCTGCGCCTTAAGGGTTTTGCCCAAGTCCCTAATAATCTGTGGTATGAACCCATGAACTGGAAGATAATGACCTGATGTTGATGTATCTTGCCTATACAGCTCTCACACAGCTCTCGCACAGCTCTGGGTAGCGTTAATCTGATATGCTCCACACACTCAAACACACACACGTATACACACACACACACACACACACACATGAGGCCCTGTGATATTCTGAAAGCATGGTGTGATCTCAGGCTGAGTAAGACACACTACTGAATCTGCCAGACTGAAACCTCCATAATTTCCATTCCACTAATATCGCTTCAGACAATATCACATGTGTCAGATTATTGGGGGGGGGCATGCTAGGCGGTTTGGGGGGGGGTGATTTGGGGCGGTATGTGGTATATGGGTGGGGACGGAGTTACAAAATTAATGTGGTAATGTACGTTTTCTTAACATTTAAAAAAAATAATAATAATAATTATATCGTTTGTGAATACACCAAAGAGTCTGATATTTGTGGTTTGAATACAGGAAATCCACTCTGGATGGTGGAGGTGGAGGTAATTTTTCAGGCTTAGTCATTTTATTCATTCTTTGATTGTGCTCTACACCATCACACTCCCATGCAGGCTTGATGAACATCTCCAGATTTGTCAGATTTATTTCCCCTTTCCCACACTTCTCTTCTGTGCAGGACCATGACCCTGTCACCGGGTCACCACTGTTCCTTCCTTGGACCACTTTTGATAGATACTGACCACTGCAGACCGGGAACACCCCACAAGAGCTGCAGTTTTGGAGATGTTCTGATCCAGTGGTCTAGCCATCACGATTCGTCCCTTCGTCAAACTCGCTCAAATCCTTACGCTTGTCCATTTTTCCTGTTTCTAACACATCAACTTTGAGGACAAAATGTTGACTTGCTGCTTAATATATCCCACCCACTAACAGGTGCCATGATGAGGAGATACTCAGTCTTATTCACTTCACCTCTCACTGCTCAGAATATTATACCTGATCAATGTAATCGTGTGAGTTGTGGTGAAGAATGACGTATGAGTGTGATCAGGTGTGGTCAGGGATATATATATATATATATATATATTTTTTTTTTTTTTAATTGTGGTGTATATACCATCCTGATTTGATTTGTATGGAATGAAAAAACAAATCTAGAATGAACTTACAATCTTTACTACGAATAATAAGTTAATACTTTGTTTTCATTAATCATGTTGTCATTTAAAAAAAAAAACATATAATAATAATAATAATAATAATAATAATAATAATAATAATAAAATTCTCATTGCAGTATGCAGAGACAGTAAGAAAGTTATCCTTTGATTATCGAATTTGTTAAGAAATAAAAATCAACGATTTGTCAACAGAAACATTAGAAAAGAGGTTTTCATACAGAGTCGTTTTTTCCCATCGACCCCCACCACCAGTATTTCCGTAACACTGCGCTGTGATTGGCTAATTGCTCTTAATCACAGCGAGTGATTACTCACAGTGAAGGCTCCCCGGTTATTCTCTCACTTCTCCCTTCACCTCATTTGTGGAAATTCTTCAGGGAGAAAAAAAAAAAAGAATTGAAAAAACAAAAAAAAGCCACATATCTGAAAAACACCACGATATATGATGTCAAAAACATTTTTTATGCCTGGCTGAGGTGGAAACCGACATGACTGTTAAAAAAAAACAAAAAAAAAAACGTTATCCTATTGTTTAGCCTTAGACTTCTAAAACGGATATTGTGATACTAAAAAAAACAAAAACAAAAAAACGCCATGTTTATCTGTGTGTCGATTGTTCACACCTGATCCCCCGCTTTGTGTGTATGTGTGTCTGTGTGTGTGTGTGTGTGTGTGAGTGTGTGAGATTGTCTATTAAAGAAGACATACAGCAGAAGTAATCACTTCTCTGGTTCCCAATAATGAAGAAAGGCGGATGTTTTGTCTAATATTTTTTACCAGAGAAACTCGTCTTGGTGTGCCTGTCCTCTGGGCTGATGTCTCTGTTATTCGTTCTGACATTTAAAGGTTAAACTTTAAAAGTTAAATGTCAGGGACTATCCGGGCAGGTGGAAGACACAGAGAGAAAGAGAGATAGAAACAGATAGAGAGAGAGAGAGAGAGAGAGAGAGAGAGAAAGAAAGAGAGACAGAGGCCCAGCAAGCACAGAACTTCATCATAACGACTCGCAGCTTCAAAACAAAGACAGCTGCTTATATTTTTCTTTATAAATCAGGATGGGGCTTTCCGTTTTTTTTTGTTTTTTGTTGTTTTTTTTTCTTTCTTTAACACCAATTTGGAAATAAAGCCCGTATAAGCAGAGTTTTATTTATTTAGACGTTTTGTAGCTCGAAGTGTAAAATCTGCCACAGAGTTCATTGGAGTCATTCAGACAGATTATAATTAAATTCCAGCTCAAAAATGAAGAGGGAAAAAAGTAAATATTGCAAGTCTAAATGTTATACAATGTGCACTTAAAGGCATTGGTTGGAACTTGACAATCATTTCACGACTTGATCATCAAACTTACTTTCAGAGCTGTTGTTGTTGTTGAGGTGATATGTGCTCAGGGGAAATTCTGAAGACAACTTTCACCTGTCTGTCTTCGACCCGCGTACTCGTCTCTGGATCGGGGCAATCCCCCGTTCTCCATCATTTCCAAGGAAACAAAAAAAAAGTACATAAAAACAAAGATAAAATCAGATTTCTGACATATTAATACACGAATGCATAATATCGCTTGATTTCTTACGCTGAACCGTCATGTGGGAATTGACTAGTTTTCTAAAAAACAAAAAAAACAATTAGATTAAAAAGAAAAAAAGAAAAAAAAATTATTTAGTCATTAATTTTGTAGAATTTTATGCATTTATGTACCACGGCATTTGTTTAATTAATTAATTAATTAATTAATTAATTAATTAATTAATTAATTAATTAATTAATTAATTAATTAATTAAGTAAGTAAGTAAGTAAGTAATTTATTAGATAGATGGATTAATAAATTAAATGATTAATACATTCATAGAATAACAATATATTTTGGATATATTTACTTGTTTTTTTATTATTTAATATTTACAAATATATATATATATATATATATATATATATATATATATATATATATATATATATATATATATATATATAAAATAATATATTATATATTATATATATAATATATTATATATATTTAAAGCATAGTAGGATGGAATTATTTATAATACTTAGTTTTATATATATATATATATATATATATATATATATTTATTTATTTTTTTAATTTTTTTTTTTTTGTATTTTTAGCCATTAATGTACCTGTCATTAGCATTTGACATAAATGGAAAACTAGTCACAAATCTAGAGAAACAATTGTCATTTAAAAAAAAAAAAAAAAAAAAAGGAAGGAAAAAAAAAGGTTTTTATATTATTGTTATTTTTATTTTGGGGAAAGTGAGAAAAAAATTCCCTCAAACAGAAATGTTATTAATAAAATCACATCTATCAGAGTAAAACTAGCCACCGTTTACGGCGCAAGTTCAAGCTGAGGTAAATGTTTATAATCGAGTAAAAAAGGTATAAATGCCGGGGAAATAATGTTAAAAATCATACAACAAGGCGACACTTTAAATTAAAGATAGCTTTCTGAACAAACACCAGGTTTATTTATTTATTTATTGAAGTAAAATGACGTAAAAGTCTTTGTTAGATATGAAGCGCTAATAAATAAAGATATGGAGATAGCTATTACCATGGTAACCCTAGCTAGCTCGCCTCAGCGAAGAAGATGCGAACAGCTAGCTCGTATTTGATTCAGTAAAGTGAATCGGTTGGTGTATTTGCGTGACAGAAATGTTCTCGCGTTTTTGCTACACCTTAGATTTCTTCTCTAAGAATATATAACTAACATTACATTCTTTCCGAAATTTAAACTGAAAACAAGTTATTGTCGTTTTTAACAGCGCTTTCACCACATGAGAGTTCACTGAGGGGGAAATGTGCCGTTTGTGAAATGAGTCAGAGTCGATTCGCCGAGGCGGGAAATAACGGTTCTGAATTGATTTCGGAAATTAAATGAGCACGACTGGCTGATACTTCAAACGTTACAAACATGTCTGTTTCTTTTTTAGAGCGAATGAGAACCCCTCTGATTGGAAGTAGTTAGTAAATATAAACCGTCCTGAACTACAGTAAAGTGTCCATTTTATTACTGTAGACCGCTCTGTGGTAAACACACATACTGTGAGATGTGACTAATCTGCAGACTGAAAATCTAATAAATTTTCAAATGTGTCATGAACATCTAATATAACATGTTTCAGATTTATGACATTTTTTAAAAACATTTTTTTTTTTAGTTTTATTTATTTATTTTTTTTGCATTGTTGTATTAATGTACATGTAACGTCGCACTGGGGGCAAGTGTGTTAGGATCCATACACAGAGTTCAGTAATCCAAATCCAAAACGGCAAGCACAATATCGGAAACCAAAGGCAGGCGAACCGAGTGGCAGGGGCCGGCCGAGTTTGGTAGATGCTGGAGGCATCTACCTCGATGGTAAACAGACGGCTGGGGTCTGGGTGTCTCAGGATGGGTGCAGAGCTTTTTTTTAGCCGTTTGAAGGCCGCACGAGCCTGTTCAGTCCATTGCAATCGCCTTGGTTTGCCCCACATGTGGGAGGTCAGCGGGCTGGCTATTCTGCTGTAATTGCAGATGAACCGTTGCAACTCCTTGATGGTGGTCGGTTCTGGCCAGTCTGTAACTGCCGTCACCTTGCTGGAGTCCATCTCTGCTTCTCACACTTCTCTGCCTTTGCGTAGAGCTGGTGCTGATGTAGATGGCTGAGTACCGTATGAACAATGCGGACGTGGTCGTCATAGGTGGAGTGGATCAGAATGTCGTCGATAACATATTGATCGATTAGGTCTTTAAAAATGTCGTTAATAAAGGCTTGGAACATGGCTGGGGCATTGGTAAGTCCATATGTCATGACTAAGTATTCATAGTGCCCCCTGGTGGTGTGGAAGGTGGTTTTCCACTTGTGACCCTCTCTAATACGTACTAGATTGAAGGCGCCGCGTAGGTCGAGCTTGGTGAAGATGTGGGCCTCACATAGTTGTTCCAAAGCCGCCGGGACCAATGTCAGTGGGTAGGTGTAACGCACCGTAATAGCGTTCAGGCCCCCATAGTCGATACAGGGCCTGAGACCGCCATCCGCTCCTCAATGTTGTCCTCCATCACTTTGGATTCAGGTAGGGAGAGAGGGAAGACCTTACATTTAGGTGGCATGGTGTTGGGGAGCAGGTCGATGGCGCAGTCCCAGGGGCAGTGGGGAGGGAGTTGAGTGGCCCTTTCTTTACTGAACACTTCTCATAGCTCATGGTATTCCCGTGGAATCGTAGCAGGCTCAGACGTGCTTGGGCTCTCTATGGATGTGGTGAGGCACGGGCGTGAAAGGATATCCTTCAAGACAATGTTCCTGGCAGTATGGTGACCAACGGGTTAGCTCCCCCTCTTTTCAGGATACAAGTGGGTCGTGGCACTGGAGCCAGGGGAAGCCCAGGATGATTGGATTGGTTGGGGAGGAGATAACGAAGAACTGAATCTCCTCGACGTGTAACATCCCAACCTGGAGGATAAGTCGGCTGGTCTGTCAGGTGATGAGGCCCTTCCCAATGAGATGGTTATAGACGGCTGTCACTCACAGAGGAGTCTCGCAGATCTGGGTAGGAAGGTGGAGCTATGAGGTGGTGGTCAATCAGATTGATCCAGAGTCCACTAGGGCTAAGACCACAACAGAACTTTGAGCATAGTATAAGGTCACCTTTAAGGTCAGACATGCACCCCAGTAGCTCTCCTTCACCTTGGACTTTGCAGGTCTTTCTGGGAAGGCCGCGATTTGGTGGCCCGATCCCCCTCAGTAGAAGCACAGCTGGAACCGAGCTCGACGCCATCATTCCTCTTGGGACACCCCTAGCTGCATCGGCTCCAGTACTTCCTCCCTGGGGCCCTGAAATTCCTCCTGAGGCCGAGGTTCTGGGCGTAGGTGTGGGCTGGGTTGTTGCTGGTGCATCAGGTTGTCTAGGCGGATGGCAGTGGTAATGTACCACCACGTCGGACAAGGACTTGTTGATGTCCCGACATGCCATTTCCGTCTGCAGGGCCGGAAGGAGACCTTCGCGAAATATGGCCAGAAGTGCTGGGTCATTTCACCCACTCTGCACTGCCAGGGTGCAGAATTTTACTGCACAATCTGCCGCTGATTCGGAGCCCTGACGCTGTTCCAGAGGCTGCACCAACATGTCACGTCCCCCCGCGCGATACTCGAAACTGAAATTTCAGTTTCCCGAATTAGGGAAATTATTAGGCCCGAAAAATAAGTAAACGTGGCTTTCACCTGTGGATTGTGATCCCATATGGCAGACACCGAATCGAGGGCCCTACCAGTGAGCAATGATAGCAGGAAGGCGCACTTGGTGGTCTCTTCATGGTACGCCTCAGGTTGGTGTGCGAAGTCCAAGGAGCTGTCGAACTTCTCCGGGAGGGCCATACGCACCACTTCGTAGTTCATGGGCGGAACATGCAGAGCAGACAATTGTTTTTTGGAGGCACGGATCATAGCATGCTACCACCTCCTGAAGATGGATCCACTATAGGCGAAGTATTCTGTAATGTCGCACTGGCAGCAGGTGTGTTAGGATCAGTAATCCAAATCCAAAACAACAAGCACAATATCGGAAGCCAAAGGCAGGCAAACGAGGGTCAAAAACCAGATAAACAACACACTAGGGCAAACAAAACCGAAACACAAACCAGAAATCAGAAAAGCCAGAAGACAAGCACAGATCATACACTGTAAACTACAAAAGTTCAGCTCAGGTAGCAAACGGCTCGGTAAAGTCACTAGGAACGATACTTCGTGTCTGAACGTTGTGTGAACGTTCCTTAAATGTTCATAAACTCGGAAGTGTTCCTTCGCTGGTAGCGCTAAAACCCGGGCCAGGGCTCCCTCTGGCGACCTGACACAGGTAGCAATGTTACAGTACGATTGCGTTTGTCCTTCATTCTCTACCGCTTATCCGAACTATACTCGGGTCACGGGGAGCCTGTGCCTATCTCAGGCGTCATTGGGCATCAAGGCAGGATACACCCTGGACGGAGTGCCAATTTTATTTAATTAAATTTTTTTAAATTTGTAGGCCGACAGAAAAGCTGTTAAAGCCATATGAACCAGCAATAATTTTTTTAGAGTAAAAAATAGTTATTTTTAATTATACTTTATAAGGAAAATTTGAAGCTGAAGCTAAAGAAACATTTAGCCCCAAAAAACATTCATGAACTTTTAACAAAAATATATTTCTGCAATTTATTTTCAGTACGTTTTAAGGAATGTTTCTGTATCTTGAAAGCAACCATACAGCATACAGAAAAATGATTACAGTACTCAAACATCCAGTACTTATGTAAAAATTAAAAAAGAAAAACTATTTAAAAGGCCTTTAGTTACTTAATAAACCTTTTCAAGACTGAAAATCAAGGTGTTTAGAAGAAAATATTAACAATAATTTAATATTAAAAAGGAGTTTTTTAATGGTTCTTTAAGAGTTTGTTGGTTAATTCCAAAAAAATGGGTGCTTTTAAAATGATAAAAGTTTAAATATTTGATGAACACCATGTCTAAATCAATTGTTATTATTATTATTATTATTATTATTATTATTATTATTATTATTATTATTATTATTATTATCATCATCCTGAATATCTAGAGAATGTTTGTTTCACTTTTTTTTAAAAAATTAAAATCACAGTAGTAGATAATTAATAACCATCTCCGTTCAAATAAAAAATAAGCATGTCATAAAAATAAACCCCAAATCCCATGATCCTTTGCTTGTGAAAGAAAGGAAGTGAAAGTGTATTTTATGGTTTTTTTTTTTTGGTTTTTTTTGCCCAATGACAACTGGAAGAACCAATCTGGTTCAGACCTCGAGATTTCGAAAGCCTTATGCCTTGTGGTGAGAGAGCACAAACGAGAATACACACTGAAGGAAGACATTCACGTATACCAAAAACACACACACACACACACACACACACACACACACACACACACACATACGGATCTGAAGCTTGAGGAGAGACACGCGTTCACCATGGGTATGTCTGATCTGTTTTTTCTTGCTGTAACGTTTATCATAAGTGGATAATTATTAACAATTTATTGATAGATCTTGTTAGAACAAGTAATAAAATATTTTATTATTTAAAAGTAATATAATAGAATGCACAGGACAAAATAAAGTAAAGATAAGGAAAGATATGGGTATAAAGGTGTGTAAGGAGATAAAAAATTTAAAAAAAAAAAAACAAGCTACACAACGTGAGAGAATAAAATACATACGAATAGAAATGAAATAAAATGAAGTGCAGTGTTAAAGAAGTGGTACATTTTTATTATGACAGACTCTGATGTTGGCAGTTTGAGACGGTTTGATAAGCTTGAGGATAGTTTGAAAGTGAAAGACAGACTGATAGTCGCTTACTGATAGACAGATGACAAATATTGTGATAAACATGAGTGTTATAAGTAGAAAGATGGAAGGAGCTAGAGAGTGATTCAGATAGATTATATGGAGAGAGAAAATATGGAAGAAGTATAAAGAAGTATGGAGAGAGAGAGAGAGAGAGAGAGAGAGAGGGGTCCTAATGGTGGGTGGAAAGAGAGATAGATGGAGAGAGTGTGTCAGTAACAGAGAGATATATGAATTGAGAGTCTCTATTACATCTACATTAACGGAGGGAGAGAAGAGGGGCTTCAGGTCTTGCGCACGCAGTGTGTGTGTGTGTGTGTGTGTGTGTGAGAGAGATTTGACAGTTTGAATCTTGAACCTTCCTTCAATGGATGTCAATGGGAATTTTTGTCCGATTTTTTTGGAAAACCATAATTCCAATCAGTGGGAAAAGTTACAAGGCTTGGTAGCTTGAAAGGTTGAGGCAGTCCAAATATTTCAATGTTCAATAAAATACCAGATTAAGACTTAAAGAAACTTTAAAATATTACACATGTTTCATCAACATATTTTTCTGCGTATATCGTGTTATTATTATCTGTAAATAACAGTAATATTACTGTAACATTTCTATTTATACATGCTGCAAGTTGCATATACAAGTTCCTGTTAATATTACAGATCAGAAATTGATACGATTGTTCAGAACGACTTCTTTAGCTTTGTCTGGCATCTGACCGGAAACCCAACATGTACGTAACACGACGTCCGGCGTCTATCGACCATGTCTCTGATATATTTAATGATAACTGCAAAATTTTGGAAGTGGTCTCATGCTGCGTAAAATCCAAATCGGCAATATGATGTGAGTTACAGCGAGATAAAGAGCCAGAGGTTGTGTCACGTATGAACCCAGATATTTGTGTCTATATGCTGAAATCAGGAAGTGGTTAAGGGAAACAGAAACACAGTACAGTACTTCAAGCGTAAAATTCCGGCATCTGATAAATTCACATATGAAGCTTAGTAGGAGAGAAAGGCTTTGATAGGCCAGGCGTTAACTGATATATTTATTTAGAAAAAGAAAAAAAAAGTGAACAATTTCAGACCAATTTTTATCAAACCTGTTTATCAGCACCAGAAAATTGAATCAGAGTGGACAGGTGGATATAGTCATGATATTTATGATCCAAACAGCCGATAATGCGGCAGTGGAATCATATATAATTTCACACAGATACTAGTCAAGAGCTTTAGTTAAAGTTCACATTAAAAAATAAAATAAAAAATGTCATCTCAGTGACAGTTGCATGGTTGCTGGTGCCAGATGGTTTGGTTTGTGTATTTCAGGAACTGCTGATCTCCTGGGGCTTTTACACATAATAGTCTGAGTCAGAACGAGCTCGAAAAAAAAAAGAAAAAAAAAAAACATCCAGTGTGCATCAGGTGGAAACTATATGTTAATGTGAGAGAAACTGAGGGGTCAGAGGACAACGGTCTGACTAGTTCAAGGTGACAGAAAGGCTACGTAGCTCAAATAATCACTCTTTACAGCCGTGGTGTGGCGAAAAGCATCCCCTGACCTTCGGAAGGTTGTTTCAGACAGGGGAAGACAGGAAAAAAAGCATCACCTGGTCTTTTTCTGTTCACCTGCCGAGATCCGGGAAGCCTGAGTCACTTACTGGATGTTGCAACATTCTGTGTAAACTCTAGTCACTGTCGTGTGTGAAAATCCCAGATCAGCAGTTTCTGTAATACTGCACCAACAGCCATGCAACAGTCACTGAGGTGACATGTTTTTCCCCCGCATCCGCCATGATCACATGCATTGCAACGTGATTTGCTGATCGGATCGCCGTGGAAATCTGTAACCAATTTGCCAACGCAGCACGGGCACTTTAAAGTCGTTAAATAGGATTTGTGATGGTTTTGAACCTGATTCGTGACTCATCGTGACCTCGTCGCTGACACACACACAAAAAAAAGACAAAACAAAACAACGACTCCAAGAATGTTCGGGTGGGACTTCATAGTCTTCATAAAGTCTTCGTAGTTGACTTCATAGTCAAAGCTTCATAAAGCAAATTGAGAGTACGCACCGAATGTGTGAAGAACGATTCGCAAATGACACACGAGTCATTTGAATGAATCTTTTCACAGACTAAAATGAACCTCGGTCTATCGTGATGCAGTTTGTTTTGACAGATTTGATATAGCTATATAATTATGCTACAGAACCAACAGTGTTTCTCTGGTGGCCTGTGGGGTTTGACCTTAACTCTCGTTTCATTTTAATTCCAACAACTGCGACATCGCGATGATTCAGTGTCATTTCACAACAATTCGGCGTATAGAAGTTTCCGTCAAAACGGACACGAGCAAGAAAAATCAGTGTACGGATGCTGGGTGTGTACTTGCCCCCATTTGCCCTTGTTTGCCCCATACATCTGTAGCAATGCAAATGACATGCAGAAGTCAAATAATTAAGAGACTGCCACGGCACAGGAAGTGTGTGATCTCGAAAGCGCAGAGTCCTCTGATATGTGTGGAAAGAAGCGGTGAAGTGAGGAAGGGGAAGTTGGGTAGGGCGCAGGCCACAGCCAGTCTATAATGAGACACAAAGGCTTTTTGCAAATAAAGAAGCACACATTGCATACACACACACACACACACACACACTTCATTCCAATAGTGCTGACGTTTTGACAAGTGCAAGACAAGTGCAAAGTTGTGACAGAAATTTGCCATCACTTGGTCTATAGTGTCTGTATAGTGCATGTAGGTGGTGTGAGTTAATGTTATTGTGGCAAAGTTGGTTATTTGGATCGAAATGCACATTCTGAAGTGTTTTATTCCGCTTATACAACAGCGGTTCGCGCGAAAGAACAGCACATCGTTCTTTTATACCCATTTATAGCTCTGAAACTCAGATGAAACAAGTTAGTTCCTGTTCTCACTCACTTTATAGAAGCTATAAACAGTAGTTCCCTCACCAGCCTCTCTTTATTCTCTCTCTCGCTATCTTTGAAAATAAGTCCATTTTACAGAGAAACTCTAAAGTTCAAAGTCTAACTCTGTCCTCTGTCCAGCTTTATCTCTCCCAGGGCTCTGACACCGGAGACTCCTTCCTGCGATCCTCTCACACGTCTTTTTAAACCCTTCCTTATAGTTTTTGCGAGCGGCCTGTCATTAAGCGTGTTAATATAAGCTCGTAGACTTCATGGTAAAATTCCTCCACGCCTCCTGACTAATCCGAGATTTCAATTCAGTAATGCTCGAATTTTTTTGAAACAATTATTTATCGATTTATTTTTTTGCATCTCCCCACTTCCCTCTACAGCAGTTTATCCGCCTTATCTCTTATTCGCCTCGTCTTATCACAGCTTACCGTCGTATTAGCCGTGTATTTTTGTTCCTCTCCGGCAGATATTAACAGTGATAAACGTTCAGATAAGTAAACGGTATGTAGTATATACATGACGTGCACAAGAGAGTGTATGGAAATCCCCAGGGCGCATATGCGCCGTAATATTTTATATTAGATTGAGGCATCATGAAGCTGTGGTTTATACACACAGACAGGAAGCAAGGTTTGTAAGCATGCGGTTTCATATTAGAACAGTTCTCTCTCTCTCTCTCTCTCTCTCTCTCTCTCTCTCTCTCTCTCTCTCTCTCTTTTCTTTCACTTGTTATTTCAGCTTCTTTTTTTTTTTTCTTCTTGCACTTATTTGGAGTTGAAGTAAGAGTCAACACAACTGCATCTTCGAAGATCGTACGATCGTTTGTTCAGGAAACAGCTGTCACAGATGTTCCCTCTTCATCTTTAAATCATTCCAAAAATAATCGGATCGTAATCATATCTGCAAAAATTGTTTCAGAATTCTTCACTTTTTCCTACTCAGTTTTTGAAATTGAGAGAGCTATTTTAGTTTATTTCACTATATATATTTATATAAATAAATAAATATTCCATTCTTCTTTCTTTTACAGTCCATAATAGACCCAGATGATGGTAGTTCAAAATGTAATGTCCTTTCACTTCTTTTTTTTTTTAAAAATTCTATTAAAAAAAAAAACAAAAAAAAAACGTTGCCTGCTAAATCCTGTAAATATAAACGACATGGTCCTTTTCCCTCCCATCATAATCCAAGGGGGGTGTAAACTTTTACACTCGGCAGTGTTTAAAGCTTTAAAAGATAAAATACACGACCAGAACCTGTACAACAAATGGGAAAGATCCTTCTAAACCTTTCAAGATACTTTCAGAAATCCAAACTTAGTCTTCCAGGATGTTCGGATTTAGCGTACTTGGACTTTTTTATGACTGATCGGAATAACGGTGTTCCTGTTACGGAAGTATTTAGACTAGTTATAACGGCTAAACCTTCTGACTCAATGTAAGAACTAACTACTGATCTAACTAATCAGTATGACTTTTTTTTTCTTTCTTTTCTGTTATTGAATCTCAAATCGGCAAAATTCCCACCGACGTCTGTTGGACCGCTCACCAGATCCGCCAGAAACATTCAGGATGTTCAGGTTCATCACGCTGTTTACGTCAGATATTTATATCAGTTTGTGATTGGTTCTATTAATAACTCAATCACTTTTATACCAAAAGTGTTTTATCTGGGGGTTTTTTTCAATTCAGTGGTTTTATTTTTTTTGTTGTTTTTTTTATTAACCATAAAAGTAAACAAAAAAAAAAATCATAGAAATTTAAACCTGAAGTTGTTTCCTGATCCTTCATCTAATCTGATGAAGGCTCTCTGGTCTGGAAAAGTTTTTAACCGTCTAAACTTCAAGAAACGAGCTTGGAAATGAAAATAAATAAATGAATAAATGTTTGTTTTTAGTTGATTTATATCCTAAATAAAAAGATAAGATCGATTTCAATGAGATAAGTCTTATCTCAAATGTTTGACAGGAAACGCCTGAGATGGTGATCTCTATAATCAAGTCTTTGCAGCACAAAATATTTATTTAGCTTAAAATCGTGTAACCGTGTAAGGTAGACACATGTATGGGCCTTATATAGAGTCTAATCTATCTAATCTAGAACCTTAACAGAGATTTGCCCTCCATAAAGTTAACAAAAAGTGAATTTAGTCTGATGAATAAACTTAAATACAGATTTCTATTCATATTTTGATTAAATAATGTGTTTTTATTTATTTATGTATTTATTTGCCAGTCATTATGTGGCTGCGTGGTCTGTGAGTTGTTATAAACTATGAATAAACGTGTAATAACTCTGTAATACACATGCATATCTGAGAAGCGTTTGAGAAGGCTGACAGAACGGAACAGCTTAGTTTGCACAAGCGGCGTTTGTTTGTACAGCGTTGGAATCACCGCAGCGCTTTTCAAAGCGCACTGTAGATTTGTGTGTTTGCTGCTTGTGGTTTTACTGAAGAAGTGTGTGTGTTTGTATGTGTTAAGTGCATGTGTAAAGTGGAACACAGTCACAAACAAGATCGCACGCCTAAAAACAACAGCAGCAGTGTGTATCTCTGTCCTTCGACGCCCTTTTTTTTCTTTTTAATTCAGCCTCTAACACACATGGCTCTGTTTTCAGTGACGGAGCCTCGTGGAGGAGAAGCGAGCGGCGAAGAGGAACACATCGATGTGTGCGAGGAGGAGCAGACAGAGGAGAAGAAGAGTTCACAGAATCAGGTAGGACCAGGACCGTGCCATGGAGACGTCTTTAAAATGTGGTGTTTAGCTGAAAATCATCCATTTCCCATTTTCACCTTCATCATCATCATCATCATCATCGTCATCACTGAACATGGTTGAATTTCACAAACGTCATCATTAAGCTCTTATGTATATAATATTTTTAGTTATTATTCTGCTTGAACTACTAAAGGAAATGTTACAATACGTTCTCTAACGCGTGGACGGAGTACTGGAGAAACACCGCTGTGTTGTGCTGATGTAGGAAATTAATCATCGAGGGGTGGTGTAATAGGGCAGAGTTACTCTCGCCACATCAAAGCCGACGATTTTCTCATAACAGCAACTTATATTTTTCTCAGTAATCTGGACTCGATCGTGATCTCACATTCACTACAGAGCTTCGTCCTGTTCTGACTGTTCAAACTGATCGGTTTTCCTGTTACGGGAGCTCCTACTGGCTTCCATTAAAACATCTGAATTGTTATAACTTTAGAATTCTTTGTGCTACATTCATCAAACTCGAGACAGTCCTTTATCCTGTTCTGACTTAATGTGCTCTGAATTTTCAAACTGATCGGAATTACGAGTTTCCAGTTTATGATAGCCAGACAAAATTCCTATTGGCTTCTATAAGTCTGAATCTTTCATGCTACATGCATCAAACTCGAGACAGTCCTTTATCCTGTTTCAGCTTAATGGGCTCTGAATTTTTAAACCGATCGGAATTATGAGTTTTCCTGTTACGGATGCCAGCCAAAATTCCTAATGGCTTCCAGTGAAACAGTTTGAATTGTTATAACTTCTGAATCTTTCAGGTTTTACTCCTCAAAGATGTCGAGACAGTGCTTCACCCTCTTCAGATTTAATGTCTTCTGACTTCAAACTGATCAGAATTACGGTTTTCCTGTTAGGGAAGCCGGCCAAAAATTCCTAATAGCTTCTACGTCTACATTTGAATTGTTTTAACTTCTGAATCTTTCAAGCTACATTCATCAAACTCGAGACAGTCCTTTACCCTGTCCTGACTTAATACACTCTGAATTTTTATAAAAAATAAACTGATCGGAATTATGAGTTTCCAGTTAAGGAAGCCGGCCAACATTCCCATTGGCTTCTATACGTCTACGTTTGAACTGTTACAAGTTCTGAATCTTTCAAGCTTAATTCATCAAATTCAAGACAGTCCTTTATCCTATTCTGTTTTAATGTGATCTGTATTTTCAAACTGATCGGAATTACGAGTTTCCAGTTAAGGAAGCCGGCCAAAATTCCCATTGGCTTCTATACATGTAGGTTTGAACTGTAATAAGTGCTGAATGTTTCGAGTTTTATTCATTGAACACAAGACATCCTGTTCAGACTTGACTTGCTCGGAATTTTTAAACTGATCGGAATTTCTGACTGGAGTTTTCAGTTAAGGAAGCCGGCCAAAATTCCTAATGGCTTCTAGGGAAACATTTGATCTGTCATAACTTCTGAATCTTTCATGTTACATGCGTCAAACTCAACACATCACTTCAGGATGTTCTGACTCATTGAGCTGTAAGGGAAAAAATCTTCATGTGAACTTTTCTATCTTTAAATCAGTCTATTAATGGCTTAAATGAACAGAATTTTAAGCCAGGATTTGAATTCAGTTCCTGATCGTAATTTCATTTTACTAACAATTTTATCCATATTTAGAACATTCGAAAAACTACTTCCTGTATTCACTTACCTTACAGCAGCTACACGAGTGTGTATATGTAGCATATAAACAGTCCTTCTTTCTTTTACCTCTTGCTTGAACTTGAAAAGACGCAGAAATACGGCTGTTACAATGCGCCGACACTGGAGACTCCTTCCATCGCTGTTACGCATCAAAACAACAAGCCGTTGCTATAGAAACAACAACGTACTCGACCCGGCGCGTGAACATTCCTGTGATTTTTGCACAAGTTCACATATAGAAAATGAATCAGCTTTGTTCGGTAATAAGCGAGAAGGTACTGAAGATCTGATTCTAGGTCACACTGAGCTACAATTTCCAACATATTCACACACACACACACACACACACACAAAAACCCCCCCAAAAAAACAGGATGACTCGGAAGCTTCATAATCAGAGGAATTCAGACTCAGCAGATGAGCACATGTTCAAAGGGCTGCTATGAGTCAGCGGCAATTTTTCCCCATTTCACGTCTTGTACGTCTTTTAAACTGCACTGACGTGTGTGCATGTGTGTGTGTGTGTGTGTGTTCCAGTAGGTCAACACTCATCAGTGTCTTAGTATGATTATGCCTCTATGACTTCTAACATGCCAGTTCTTGCTGTTTTGCCCAGAGAGTGAATTTTTTTCTCACGTTCATGACCCGGTTTGAGTTTTGTTCGTCGACAAGCGCCCTTTCTCTGGAAAGTTTTCTGGAAAGAAATTCCGGAAAGGTCTGGAAAGTCGTCACTGTTCAGCACTTCAGTGCAATAATAACATTGTTACACAAGGACACACTTTGGCGTGATTTACCTAAGCCGCTGAAGGAATATTCCAACAAAAATCGAATCAATCGGATCTTGTTGATCACGTTCGGTGTGTCTGAGGTCGGATGTCGTAATCTATTTGTAATAAATTTGTACAGCACATTTTTAAATTACGGTAATCTCGAAACACGTGAAGATTTCCACCTTGTAACTGAGGTTATGCGGCGGCCATCTTGAAAAACCTCAAATACTGTTTATTAAGGCTGTCCCCTAGGCTCCGCCTCCACATTTTTAAAGCGCACCACAAAGCTGGAGGTGATATAACCTTGGTCTCTTATTGCTGTTTTTATAAAAGTGCAGAGATATTAGATGCATGTTTATCTGCACACAGAATGAGCACTGGATCTTTATTGACAGGAAATATTTGGCGCATTTCGAGCTACATTAGCGCGTCAGATAAAGAAGAGATCTGATACGACGGCGGTGGAAATTACATTTTATCATCAAACCATTCCTTGAACTCTGGTGTGATCTGTGTTTGGACTGTGACTCACTTGGGAGTGAAGTAACATCTTTTTGTGTGTGTGTGTGTGTGTGTGTGTATGTGTGTAATAGCGCAATAGTTTGCGTCAGATTTCGGAAGCTGCACATTTCCAGCGGTGAGAGCTGCCCTTCCTGTCAGCGTCCTTTACATTCGCGGACTGACTTTCGTTCTGAGGCAGTATTGACGCGTCCCACGCACTGGTTTTTTTGCCCAAATTGAAATAAGGTGGAAATTTAAG
The DNA here is from genome assembly GCA_033459395.1 of Hemibagrus guttatus. NCBI lineage: Eukaryota > Metazoa > Chordata > Actinopteri > Siluriformes > Bagridae > Hemibagrus > Hemibagrus guttatus. The sequence continues at coordinate 2,235,483 of JAUCMX010000007.1, read as the reverse complement.
ACAGCCTGCTTACGGCAAGTTGGTCGTGTCAAGCTGTTTTTAGTCGCGGTTTTGTCAAAGGGGGTGGGAGTGAGGTGGGGGAGGGGTGGAGCGGTAGTCGGACAACAAACTGCTTCCTGTTTGAAACCGTAATGTCACATTGAACAGCTTTGTGGTCTGAAATATCGACGAAATACCTTCTGTTGTGCTTCGAACGTCTGGAGCTATAATAAAGTCTCTGTTTCACGGTTAAGCTGGAAAACCCTTTTTTTTTTTTTTTTTTGGAGGGGGGTTATATTCAGATTTTCTTCGTATTGCACAAGTTCCCAGATTCGATTAGCCTCACCAATTCCACGAATAAAAAAAAAACAAAAAAGCTTCTTTCTTCGAAACTGGGTTTTGTCAATTTCACAGGAAGTGTTTGTGCAGACGGCAGCCTCTGAACGCTGCGAGTGAAATTTCACTGAAGACGAGCCAAATCTGGTCTGAAGCTACCTGCATCTTAAAGCAAAAAAAAAACACAAAAAAGTCTGTGTAGAGGGACATTATGATACTTTTGACTCATTTAGGGTTACCCCTTTGTGGCCCACATTTGCAATATTATCCCCTTGACAGAATGCAGAGCAGGTTTCAGCTTTGTCTTCCAAATGACTCATTCAGCTACCGAGAGAAGGGACCCACATCTTCGATATTACTCAGTCGCAGCAGCAGCCACCTCAACGCTGACGATGTTAGTCATTTCAGAGGTCTGCTTCTGGGAAGCGCTGATCTCTCTGAGGAACTTCAATTCACTCTGAAACCCTGAGAGTGAACTTTTATTTACACCAGGCCCCCCCGAGCGACCGCTGCAGACGTCAAACGGAAAGTCGAGGGTTTACTGTACAGTCACCGGCTCTGACTGAGCTGATTGGTGGAGCAGTTTTTTTTTTTTTTTTTTCGCAAGATATGGGACGTGCTGATTGAAATTGCTGTTAAGGGATATCTGATCGTCCATAACGGGCAATGCCCTGAAATTGTACTCGGCGATGTGGCCACTTTATTAGGAACACCATACTGGCGTTAGGTTTGCTTGTTCTTTCCTGTTGAGACTCATCCTCGATTCTTTTGAGGAATCTGATGGAGTCACATCCGGAGTGACAAATCTAGGTCCGTGGCACGCCGCATCATCGCTCTGGACGTCGTCACGCACGAAGCTGTGAAGCTGTGGCGTCCGATTGATGTTTGTTTTGCTTTTAATGGTTCCAGTGTGTGTATCAGGAAGTGGTGTTACACTTTCTCCACCACCACCACCTCCACCAACACCAACAACAGCCTACTAAACTGTTTAATCTCAGGCAGAAATCCAGATTTGTCCAATCAGATGAAAAATGGTTCGTTTGTCCAGTTCGGATGAGACCGTGTCCGTCAGATTCCTCTTTTCGGCTGACGGGAGCGGAACCCGAGGTTCCGGTTCTAGGCTTGCACTCCGCATCCTGAGACGTTTTTCCGCTCAGCGCATGCGTGAAGCATGGTTTCGAGAAAACAATCCTTTCTGTTAGTCTAGAAATACAAATTCATAACGTCCTGAGTGTCTACTTTCATATGAGCTTGATATTAACCTCCACCGTGGAGTGGAATGTGACAAAGACGCTCGATCCTCAACATGGACACAACAAAAAACAGGAGCAAAACTCCATACCATAAACAAACAAATAAATAAATAAATCCAGATGAGCCTACAGCGCATTCATGTGACTTATAATCTTCTTGTAATGTCGTGATTTGTTCTGCTCGTGTGTGACACTTCGGAAAGCTGAAATCACACATTCAGCACAGGGCTGATTTATTTTAGTGACGCGCCGACAAGTTTCAGTAGCAGCAGCGATGCGTTTATTAAAGTTATTTTATTTATTGTAATTTTATACTGTTAGATTTAGATTCTATCTATCTAGCTAGCTGTTGAACAAATGTCACCATCAGACTTGCACTATTCTACCTCCATGCCCTATAACAAACACACACACACACACACACACACTCTCTAAAGCGTGTAGACCCAAAGCATTTTTTTTTGTACTCTCTTTTTCCACCCTGTACTTTTTTTTTTTTTTTGCTCATATGTCACGCAACTCCTGGTCTGAATAATATCAGTTGAATTCTGGAGTGAACGATCTCACACTGCCACACCGACCACAACTCTTTCCTCACTTCATAAAAGACTCTGCAGAACGGTTGAGCGTGTGATTGATCCTGTGACAGTTGGTGTGTGTTTGTGCTGCCCTGGTGTTTTTCACTTCCTGCTTTGTGGCCTGCATCTCACTGAGCCCCATTGTTTTCGCTGTTTATTTATTCGGCTTGCCACTTAAGCACACTTCCACTTTTGGCTTCACCACACTAGCATGGCATGGTTTTATTTATTTATTTATTTGCTGATATTCACTTAGCACCCTTTTATTTTTGCTCACCTACACTTGGGTATTAGCTCATCCTCCATGGGAAAGGAACTGTTTGTAAATGAAATCTTTTCACATGCTGTGAAAATGTGTTCATTCGGACGGTGGAATAATTCGACGCGCTTTCTGTCTGATCACAATTTCCCACACGCGAACAATCGAGCGATTTTACTGCTGCTGTACGTTTTCCGATCAGGCTGCTACTTTCGTTTTTTGTATTATACGATTGGCATCATGTGTACAAACAACACACTGCTGCCTTTCACTCTGTTTGCTAATCATTTTCTGAACTTTATTCAATTTTTCTGCCTCACTATCATCATCTAACACCTTACATAAGACTACAGATAAATAAAATCTCTCAGGACAGATTGCAGGGATTTTTTTCCTCCTCATTTCTATCATATTTTTGTCCTCTTTCTTTCTTTTTCTGTACATTTCCGGCATTTGGCAGACGGCCATTTTATCGAATTTTATAGAACTCGGCGACTGAGGGTTAAGGGCCTTGCTCATGGGCCCAGCTTTTGGTGGTCCTGGGATTCAAACTCACAACCTTCTGATCAGTAATCTAACACCACAACCACTGAATCCTTTACAAAACACAAAAACTTTTTTTCAGTTGTTTCTGCATTTCATAGCTACAGAAACCACACTGTTGAAATTGAAAGCCTGATCCTGAGCTCAGGTTTATGTATGTCTCACATTCTCTGTGGTTCCTTCGGGGTTCTCCGGTTTCTTCCCTTCCTTCAAAACACATGCCAGTAGGTGGATTGGTGAAGATAAATTCCTCCTAGGTGTGTGTGTGTGTGTGTGTGTGTGTGTGCATCCAGGATGTACAGGCTCTGACTCCACCGTGACCCTGACCAGGTAATAATTTCCGATTTCACGCAATCGTTCATGCCGTCGTTCCTTTACTGCTCCTCGAGTGTGAAGATTGCACCATCAGCATTGACGTTGCATCATTCCAGCAATTTCCTTCATTTCACTAACGTGCTTTCTCTCGGATTTCGCCGTGTTCTAGATGCGATAGACGTACTGCACAATCCTCCAGTCCTTATCACATCAGCTGTTTCTCTCTAGGAAGAAAACGACAGAATTTACACAGGAAGCTATTAGGGGTTCATAATATAGACATGTGCAGAACATTATTATTATTATTATTATTATTATTATTATTATTAAACATATTCATAATGTTAATTTAGTCATTTAAACCACAGTGACCCGAGATAAAAGTATGAACCTTGAATCGTGAATCATGTGTTAAAGAAAAGCATTATAGAAGTAAATGAATCCTGTGTAAAACAAAAAGAGTGCATGTGACATTAAATGAATCACGTAAAACAAAAAAAAATTCAAGAGGAAATCAAAGAATCATGCGCAAGAATCATTTGATGAAATGAAATCAATCATGTGCAAGGGTCACTTGTGAAAATAAATGAATCGTGTATAAAAAGATTCACATAAGTAATGAAAGGGATTGTTTGAAAGTCATTTGTGACTATAAAGGAATCATGAGCGAGAGTCAGAATCATTTAAAAAAAAAAAAACGTGTGAAAATAAGCAAAACGTGCAAGAGTCACATGTGTATATAAAAGAATCATGTGCAAGAATAAAGGAATCATATGTAAAAATTCACAGACGAAATGAAAGGAATCGTTCGAAAGAGTCACTTGTATTAAGGAATCTTTTGCAGGAGTCACCTGTAAAATAAATTAATCATGTCTAAAAACAAACAAACAAATAAACAAATAAGTAAATAAATGAATCATGTAAAGGAACCATGTGTTATAAATGATCATTTGAAAGAGTCATTTGTGAATGTAAAGGAATCATGCGGGAAAAAAAAAACATGAAAATAAGCAAAACGTGCAAGAGTCACATGTGTACATAAAGTAATCATGTGCAAGAGTCACATGTGTGCATAAAGGAATCATGTGCAAGAGTCACATGTGTACATAAAGGAATCATGTATAAGAGTCACATATGTATATAAAGAATCATGTGCAAGAATAAAGGAATCATATGTAAAAAAAAATTCACAGATAGAATTAAAGGAAGAATTAAAGACTCACTTGTGTATATTAAGGACTCTTTTGCAGGAGTCACCTGTAAAATAAATGAATCATGTCTAAAAACAAACAAACAAATAAATGAATCATGTAAAGGAACCGTGTGTTATAAATGAAGTGGAAAATAAATGAATCGAACGTCAAAATCTGAAATAATGTAAATATCTATTTGAATATTGTGATCATTCGAGGAAATCAAAGCATGTGATAAAAGCATCACGCAAAGCATCACACGATCACGCCATACACTCCTGCGGCAATCAACACACACCTTTATATTAAGCTGAAAACACGTTACAAAAGGTTTTCACACCTTGTCCTGAGACACAAGATTTCTCTAATTTAAGACACATTTGAAGACTTACAGTATCTCATGGTGGGTGTGGGTGTGTGTGTGTGTGTGTGTGTGTGTGTGTGTTGTTACTGATGAGAGTGAGAGTGCAGTCTGGAGCAGAAGCCTCAGTGTGTGAAACCCCATGATGTGTTTCGCTTCAAACAGGATGACAGCTTACTTGTTCAAAGCGGTGAAGAAAAAGAAGAAGAAGAAGCAGAAAAAAAAAAAAACAACAACACACATTCTCAGTTTTACTATGAATCGTCCCGGAAGGAGGTGATATGAACCCACATTCACCTGAAATTTGAGGAGATGATGAGAAAGTGAATCAGAACGGGGTTTTTTTTTTCTCTTTTTTTTTTCTTAATGTGTGAATTTTGTTTATGTGAAAGTGAAATTTAAAGCAATTGACTCAATCAAAAGAAAAGAAAAAAAGAGAAGTGTCTTCCTGTAAGTGGAAATAGAAAGCAAAGACTTTTTTTTTTTATATTACACAGGAATTTTAGGGGGTTTATTGCTCATCGGCGAAGCTGTAATTGACGTACGTTCATCAATCAACTGGAATCGGAGTGTTTAACGCACTTTTTCTTTCTTTTCTTTTTTTTCTGTCGTCTTTAGTTCAACCGGGAAATGGCGAGTTCTGAACTGACCAATGGGAGCGCAGAGGAGGCCAAGTCTGGCCAATCGGAGAGTGAGGAGAGGGCGTTTACCATGAGCCTGTACCGGTTTATGAAGGAAAGAGGCACGCCCATTGAGAGAATTCCTCATCTCGGCTTTAAACAGAGTGAGTAAACATATTGTGTAAAAATTTACATACGAGATTAAAGGAATCGTTTGAAGGAGTCATTTATGAATATTAAGGAATCACATGCATGCACATCACCTGTAAAATAAATGAATCACGTGAAAGAGTCACTTGTGAAAATAAAGGAATCGTGTGAAGATCGACATACAAAGTTAGAGGAATCGTTTGAAAGAGTCACTAATGAATATTAAGGAATCATATACAGGCATCACCTGTAAAATTAAACAATCACATGGGAGAGTCACTTATGAAAATAAAGGAATCATGTGAATATCTACTTACAAAATTAGAGGAATCATTTGAAAGAGTCACATGTGAAAATAAATGTATGGTGTGAATATCCACTTACAAAATTAGAGGAATCATTTGAAAGAGTCACTTGTGAAAATAAAGGAATCATGTGAATATCTACTTACAAAATTAGAGGAATCATTTGAAAGAGTCACATGTGAAAATAAATGTATGGTGTGAATATCCACTTACAAACTTAGAGGAATTACATTTGAAAGAATCACATGTGAAAGTAAATCAATCTCATCAGATAATGATGAACATAGTTCCCACAAAGCAAGATCTTTCGAATGAGTTTCTGCACTTTTAGCTGAGTTAACATTAACGCTAACAATTGTTTCTACAACGCTAGATTTCATCCAGCTTTGAACATCGTGTGAATACGTTAATATTCATTCATTCATTCATTGTCTACCGCTTATCCGATCTATTCTCGGGTCACGGGGAGCCTGTGCCTATCTCAGGCATCATTGGGCATCAAGGCAGGATACACCCTGGACGGAGTGCCAACCCATCGCAGGGCACACACACACACTCTCATGAAATCACACACTACGGACAATTTAGAGATGCCAATCAACCTACAATGCATGTCTTTGGACCGGGGGAGAAAACCGGAGTACCCGGAGGAAACCCCCGAGGCACGGGGAGAACATGCAAACTCCACACACACGGTGGAGATGGGACTCGAACCCCCAACCCTGGAGGTGTGAGGCAAACAGGCTACCCCCCAACCCCCCAACCCCACTTATGTTCATATTATTGGATAATTTTCTAAGCATTTTAAAAATGTTGTTCTGAACCCCTTTCAGACTCAGGAAGTGGGCGTGGCTAAATATTCGAACATGTGCAATCGTTTGTGGTTCTGATGATAACGTATTTATTTCATGTTGCATTGCAAACCGTAAAATTCAAAAGAAGCAAACGTTGGACACTAAACATATATCTCATTTTGGATTAATTTGCATTTTTGTACAAATTTAAAAAATAATAATCATGAAAAACTTTTTTAATGAATCCAAAGAGTTAATGTTTGTTCTTTGTGTGTTTTTCAGTTAACCTGTGGAAAATCTACAAGGCTGTGGAGATACTTGGAGGTTATGAGTCGGTAGGTTTGCACACACACACACACACACACACACACACACACACACACACACACAAGGCTCCATCATCTACCAGCCTCCATCTGCTGCACTGTGAAGGCTCATAAACAGCTCTGGTAGCTTGCCTGCTAACTGAACATCTCACAGCGCTCTGGTCAGCTCTTCGAGATAGATGTTTTTCTGTTGTTGTTGTTTTGTTTATTCTGTGGCCATCACTTGACTGAGACTCTCGCTCCATCTCTGAAGTGGAAACTCGAGCTTGTCCTGAGCTCACTTTTAAAGCGTTTGCCGTTAAAACCACAACGAGAGCTTGGGGAAGGGGGGTCCAACTTCCCTCATCAGACATCCTGAAGCTCTGTGCAAGACCCTCTGCCCACCTCTGCTTTTTTTTTCTTTCTTTCTTTCATACCGCTCACTCAGAAAGTTTCCACTCGCTCAAGTGTGTGTGTGTGTGTGGTTAGAGCAGGTCTCACCACGCTAGCCAGCTTTACTTATCGGCCAAAGGTCTGAGAAGAGGAACGTATGAACCTACCTACTGCTTTTTTTTTTTTTAAAGCATTCTTAGAAATGAAATCTAAAATATTCTAAAATAATACGCTTTAGTGAAAGTCCACTCAGATCAAAACACACAGCTGTGTGAGAAGATTTGCTAAAAACACTAAAATTGTAGCATTATGACTAACAAGACTCAGGTTCGATTAGATAATCACACAGATATTGTGTTACTCATAACAAGCCACGTTGCACAAACACATAATCGCACAATTAGTCACCTCAGGTTTATCAGTGTGACCGTGAGAGATCATCGATCAGATAAATTGCGAGTTCCAGTAAAATCTGAAACGCTTCATCTATTACCACAGTGATGCTCAATTCTCCATTCCGATTGGTCAGAAGATTTTGTCTGTCTGTAGGTGCGATATGTCTGTAACTGGTACGTTGTTGTTTCTATGGCAACAGCACGATTGTTCTCGTACTTTGGGCGCTTATTGTTAATCTTTTTTTTTTTTTTTTATTAAAAAATGTGGAATCATGTTTCTATGGCAACAGCATAATTGCAAGGTCTCGTTAAAAAAAAAAAAGAAGATGTGTGGAGTCATTAATATGGTGAAACACTATCATTTATGGAAGGAGTCTCCAGTGTCAGAGCTTTGCACCAGTCTGAGGTAAAGGTAGAGGTGAAGGGAGCAGGTGCTATGACGTAAGCGATAACTTTCAATGTAACAATAAAAGAATAAAAAGTACCACGGGTCAAAATGTAACCGTGGGAATCGTTGCTTGTGGAGTAAAACGAAACACTGAGGGATGTGCAGTTATAGGAAAATAATCAAGCTCAGTGTTCCACATCATCATCATCATCATCATCATCACACTGTGTTTTACTCCTCCCACACGTCACGAACCTAACGTCTGAGTAACATCTGTGTGTGTGTGTGTTGCTAGGTGACGACTCGACGTTTGTGGAAGAACGTGTATGATGAGTTAGGGGGCAGTCCAGGCAGTACCAGCGCCGCCACCTGCACTCGCAGACATTATGAAAGGTAAAATCCATCAAACAAACACTAGCTATATATATATAAAAAGATAATAATCCAACATGAAGACTAGGAATGGATTTATTTCAGATTTATATCACGATCAATCATGTAGGATTTTCTAATCTCAGTGCTCTTATTAGCATGTCCGTGTAGAATTAGCAGAGAGTTTTGATCACGGGGTTTGATAGAGACGTTGTTGTTTTGTTACATCAGACGTGTGTGTGTACGCATAAGATATTTCCACTTTCTGTGACAGTTAGTGGGTTTTTTTTAGTCAGATCAAAGAGATGGCAGCCAATCATACGTCATCTTCATCACCATCATCGTCATCCAGACGAGGATGACGGCTTGCTCATTAGGGACACGTTTAAAATCTGAATTTATACAAGCAGCTTTGTGCCAGTTCGATTTTTTGGGAAAAATGAATTGAATGATCAGTTCAGTTCAGCTGCACGCGCTCGATGTGACGTCATCAGAGGAATCCAAGATCCAAGACGTTATTGTAGGATGAAATGAAATGACGTGATACTGGAAACTGGATATACTGGAAGCTAGCTCTAGCGTCTGTTCCATCATGGAGAAAAATCTTAGCTCCAAAAGGAGAGATTGGAATTGAACTGAGATTGAACTTCTAGAAATAATACGAGTTACATCAGGTGACTCCTTTTATTCGATGGAGGTTTGGGTCGAAATGATCGAAACCGCAATGATATCAAAGTGCTTGACGATGGACCGTGCAACAAAATAAAATCTCAGAAAGCTCAAATCTCCAGCAAGGGATTTTATACACAGGAATTTGTACAGATTGAATACTGAAAGAGAAAGTAGAGAGTAGATAACAACATTTACGAGTGTGGTCATGGTTGTGTCTGTCCTTTCTCAGGTTAGTTCTACCTTACGAAAGGCATCGGAGGGGAGAGGAAGACAAGCCACTTCCTCCGTCTAAACCTCGTAAACAATACAAGCGAAGTGAAGATGGAAAGGGCAAAACCGAGAGCAAGAAAAGACGGAGGGCAGACGGAGACGATCCTGAGGTAAAATATTTGAAAAACAAAACACATTCTATTCAGTTTTCATTTGCATTCAGAGGCTCGGTCCATGATAAAAGATCAAATGTGGTTTCAGTGCCAAAATATTTTTACATCGTCCCTAAAACCAGACGTCTTCCATTCCATAACAATAACAGATTTTTTTTTCCTTTTTTTCTCTGAAACAAACCCGAACACCATTTAGACTTTCTCTTAGCGCTATGATGCTAGAATTCGAATTGCTTACTCAAATAGATGTCACGCTGAGAAATACCGCAGGAAGACAGACAAGATAATGAGAATTTGATTAACTTCAGATGAACTTCCTGTGTGTTTTATCTCAGCGGTGTGAGACGTATCTCAGGAAAACCTGAGGATTTTTTTATTCTGTATCATTTCATGTGGTGTGCATCTGCTCTCGAAGCTGGAGCTTGTTTGTGCTCTGGGGGGAAAAAGGGTTCCTCAAGGGTTCTTTGGATGAGTAAGGGTTCTTAGCTTTCTAAAGTTGTTTTACTTGGAACCCTGTTTGAAATGGAAACCCCTTTTTTCATGAAAGAGATAAAACCATGGACTGTTTTTCGAATTAGCGTGTTGGAGATGGTGTTCTCTAAAACGTGTGTGTGTGTGTGTGTGTGTTGTTTATCAGGAACTCCTGAGAGGCAGTCACCCCTGTCAGAGAGGAGTGTGTTCTCACTCCGGAGCGTGGCCGTGTTCTTCTGAGCATTCGGATAACGACCAGGTCTCACCTCAAGACATGTGCCTCAGAGAGAAGCCTCTTCTTCAGCCGCTAGTCCCCGCGCTTGTTATCTCCCCTCTGGAGAAGAAGAAGCGTCTGGCGCAGGCTAGCTTGAGCATAGCTCCCTCTGCTGACCTGGAGGACGGAACAGAGCCTGAGAGACCCTCGGTGATTCATCTGTCACATTCGTCCACACCTTCCGGACGCATAAGCCACGCATCTGACAGCTCACCTTTGCCTCTGTCCTCTCCCTCGCCCTCACGGAGCCCCTCCCCTTTCTCAGTGTCCTCTGAGGACTGCATGGCCGTCACCACCCAGAAGACGGCAGCTCCAGAAACGGAGAAGCAGAAACCAGCGTGCTTTGGAGTTTCTCCTGAATCTATCGGGCGCGTGTGCCAGCCGTTACCCATCGTCCATTACCCCCGCCCCAAAGATGCGTCCCCTCTGCAACGCCCACTGTACCACAACTTACTTAACCTATCATCTACACACACAGACAAATCCCAGAGACACCCGGCCGTCCGGATCCCTACGTCTCTAGGCTGGATGCCTCAGGCTGCCTCAAGCTTCACCAAGGTCATCCCTCGCCGGGATCACTGGAGGCCAGTGTCGTTCCAGCCGCTTTACAAAAACCACCCTCCCAATTCCAAGAGGCCAAGTAGCACCGAGAAGATTCCATCTACTCTACGTTACCAAGACCGAAACGACAAATCCAAGATGGTGGTTCCCAAGCCCATGCCTACACAGCAGTACCTCGTGCACCAAACCGGATTTCCCACCTTGCCGTACCTGCTGTCAGGTTTCAACCGGCCCGGAGCGGAGGCGCTGGAACAGATGAAAGCTTTACCCCTTCAACCCATCCTGCTCCCTCATCCCGGCATTCCTCAAACCCAGGCGCATCCCACACATCACCTGCAGGGTCACTTCCCCGGACCGTACGAGGCAACGTTGCGTCCATATCCGTACTCGGTGCCGGTCTGGCATCCACCCACTGGATTCAGCATGGCAACACTGCAGCCATATTAACCCCTGCGACAGGGACTGGACTGTCACCAGTTTGGAGTGGTTATAATGTAGCTTACGTCATGTTATGTCATGTTATGTTATGTATTGAAGAAAATCACACCGATGTCATGCACAAAGGTTCCTTCTCATAATCACCCTGACATTTTACTTCCACTATGTATGATGACTTGAATCTCTAGACCAATATTTTTATATGTTATTTACTTAAAGTATAGCTTTCCACACCACATCATTTCAGTCTCCCTCGGGAGATGAAGCTAGCAGTTCAGAAGGTATATTTTTCCCTTTAATATCTTCTTCTCTGAGGATGTGATGGAAAAGTTTCATTTTTTAAGCACTGAATTCTACTAAACTGTAAGAGTCTAGGAGTAACATTAGTGAGAATTAAAAACAACAAACAGCAACAAACATCCATTACTTGGCACTACTGACTTGAATCCCTCCAAAGAAGTAATGTGTTTGTTAACATGTATATGTCTACTGTACATATTAATATTTTTTTCTATTAATTGCCGTGTATGAAATTCCTCTCAGGTTTGGACGAACGTGTTGTACTGTCTAGTGAACTGAACTGAAAAGAAATAAACTATTTCCATACAGTGAATTTAATGGAAGCAATCGAAGTTAAAATGATTGATAGTGTAGGAACAATGTTCCACTAGTTGCTACTTGCTTTGCTGATTATGTTGTATAGAGATTATGCAGTTGTGTTAATGTTGTAGCGCCCCCTATTGGCCAGAGTGCGAAATCTGAGTCTCTCTCTCTCTCTCTCTCTCTCTCTCTCTCTCTCTCTCTCTCTCTCTCTCTCTCTCTCTCTTAACCTGAGAGTCATTAATAAAACAAAATACCCCAAGACATGGTACTTTTCTGAATATCCTTACAGTGTTGACTGACCTGATGTGAAGGATAAATGTCCTTTCTTCCTTCCTTTCTTCCTTCCTTTCTTTCTTCCTTTCTTTCGTTCTTTCTTTATCAAATTCTAATGTAGTATGGCTGGAGATCTTTGGTAATTTCACACACATGCTGTACCTTCATCAGTATACAGATTTTTAAACTTAATTATCGCTGCATTTCATTGGCTTTGTACATGTACTTTGCACACTGACAATAAAGTTGAATCTAATCTAATTTAATTTAATCCAATCTAATAAATTAAAATGTAATCACAGGGTTTGAAAATCCCCACGTTCATTATTAAAGTTTTCTAATAGCTTATGAACTCGGCTACTTTTTTTTTTTTTTTAGATCCAATTCCACTGAAAGGGCTTATTAAAATAATTTTTTGACTTTTTTTTTTTTTTCTATTTTTACTTAGAATAAATATTACTAAGTTTAATTCACCTTGTATAATGACTTTTGGTAGAAATAATCTTCTTATTATTTTTTCACGCTGATTTTACAACCAATCATAGGAATTTTATCTAAAAGTAGGAATGTTAATAATAATAATAATAACAATAATAATAATAAGAAGAAGAAGAAGAAGAAGAAGAAGAAGAAGAAAAAGAAGAAGAAGAAGAAGAACAATAATAATAATAATAATAAGAAGAAGAAGAAGAAGAAGAAGAAGAAGAAGAAGAAGAAGAAGAAGAAGAAGAAGAAGAACAACAACAACAACAACAACAAGAAAAAGAATATTAAGAAGAACAAAAGAAAAATAAAAAATTATTATTATTATTATTATTATTATTATTAATAATAATAATAATAATAATAATAATAATAATAATAATAAGGAGGAGGTTGTCCTTAAAAATCCCCTAAATCATGACAACGTTGTCCTGTAATTCATGCTTAATAATCTTTTTAAAATTTCTTTTAATCTGTGCACAGTAAAATTACGATTTATAAATGTTGTGAAGTATTGCACAATTATTTTGAACTTGTGGAGTACTTATTACACATAAAATTTAAATGGTAATTAGAGTTAAGTTGTCTCTACTATAAATCATTCCTGGGTTTTTTTTTAAGTATGTATTTTAATAACTATAATTTTCGCATATGCGCAGTTCTGCGCAGAAACAACCAGCTCGAACACACTTAACCCGTGTCACGTCAACCTTGGCCACGCCCATACGATATGGCGCGAATTTTTTTTTTTTTCCTTGCCGATGAATGGTTTTTAACCTGGTGTGTAGACATGTTGGAGTTCAGTAAGAAGTCAACAAAATATTAAATAACGCTTTGTGGATGTACAATCGGCCATCTTGGATATTGGGAAGCGCAGTCTATTCCAGTTCGGCTTAGCTAACATTAGCTACTACGTGTTCCCCGCTCAACTTTAGCTTTGTAAATATTATAGCATCATGGCGGACGCGCTGTCGGAGGCTGGCGACCTGAGTGGAGGAGAGGAGAGCCAGCAGGAGGACGTGCTGACCCCAGCCGAGCTCATCGCCAGGCTGGAGGAGGTGAGAAACCCGGAGAGCTGAGAGAGCCGGGGTGCGTCCCAAATCGCACGGAGTAGTGTGTCAAAATACTACTCCACTACAGGTTACCATAGTTACCATAATGCCAATGCTGACTATTTAGGCATATTTTTTAGTACTGCAGTGTTCGGTTTGGGACACAGCCATGAAGTGCTGTCAGAATAACACGTCTTTACTTGTTTATGTATTTTTTATTCTTATGTAATATTTTAATTCTTAGTATAATAACGTGTGTGTGTGTGTGTGTGTGTGTGTGTGTGTGTGTGTGTGCAGCAACGGTATAGTAAATATAATGACATTAATGTTCATAATTTATTTGTCATTATATTTTTCCCTACTTATTTTTTTAAATAAATTACCAAATTAATGGCCGATGCTAAAACATATTACTACGTCATAATATATATTATTATTATTAGTAGTAGTAGTAGTAATAGTAGTAATTAAGTCTCTCTCTGTCTGTGTCTGTGTCTCTGTCTCTGTGTGTGTGTTTTTTGTTCAGGCCTGGCTTAACGAGAAGTTCTCTCCCGAGCTCCTGGAGAACAAATCTGAGCTGGTGGAATGTGTGATGGAACAACTCACACACATGGTATGGATACACACACACACACACACACACACACAGAGCCTTGTATGAATTGGACCCTGTTTAGGGACATGTATGTGGGTGTGTGTGTAGGAGGAGAACCTGCAGCGTGTGAGGAAGGGTGATCTGAAGGCCAGCATCCACCGCATGGAGATCGACCGCATCCGCTTCGTCCTCAGCAGCTACCTCCGCTCCCGGCTGCAGAAGGTAACCGCGGTAACACTGTAGTTTCCATGGTTACTACAATTAAATTATTTTGGGAACATTTTGGGAAGGTGGTGGTGGCTGGGAATCAATGCAGTTTGTAAAGACACACTATTGTCAAAAGTTTTGGGACACCCCTCTAAATCATTGAATTCAGGTGCTGTTTTTCAGGGGTTGGGCTCGGCCCCTTAGTTCCAGTGAAAGGAACTCTTAATGCTTTATCATACCAAGACATTTTGGACAATTTCATGCTCCCAACTTTGTGGGAACAGTTTGGGGATGACTCCTTCCTGTTCCAACATGACTGCACACCAGTGACCAAAGCAAGGTCCATAAAGACATGGATGAGCGAGTTTGGTGTGGAGGAACTTCAGAGAGTCCTGACCTCAACCCCATAGAACACCTTTGGGATGAATTAGAGCGCAGACTGTGAGCCAGGCTAAAACTGGGACATCTGCCTTTACATACACATGAACGTAGTATGGAGTTGTCCTGCTCTTTGCCGCTATAACAGCTTCAACTCTTCTGGGAAGGCTTTCCACAAGGTTTAGGAGTGTGTTTATGGGAATTTGGCAGTTGTAGCTCAAGTGGTTAAGGCTCTGGGTCGTTGACCGGAAGATCGGGGTCCAAGCCCTAGCACCACCGAGCTGCCACCGTTGGGTCCTTGAGCAAGGCCCACAACCCACTATGCTCCAGGGGTGCTGTACTATGGCTGGCCCTGCACGCTCACCCCAACCCTCCAAGGATGGGATATACGAAGAGAGAATTTCACTGTGCAGTAATGTATATGTGACAAATAAAGAAAAGTTAAACTTAATCTTTGACCATTCCTCTAGATTTGTGAGGTCAGGCACTGATGTTGGATGAGAAGGCCTGGCTCGCAGTGTCCGCTCTAATTCATCCCAAACCTTTTGGCAATATAGTGTATTTCCAAATGACTTGCGACTGCATAAATATTCACCCCCCTGGACGTGACTCCCATGATGGTGCTTCTCTGGTCAGATGAGCTTTTGCGTGGAAAAAAACCCCAACAACGCTTGATCTCCCTGAGAACACATGGAACGGCAGTGAAGCATGTAGAAGATCCATATTACTGATTGCTGAACTTTTATTAGACACTTTTTACTCGGAGGTGAACTTTTGCACCTGTATATTTGAGTGCATTTGACTGTCACATACATCTTTTGAATGGTTATTATGTACATTTGCACTTAAAAATGTCTTCTTTTTATATCCGCACTGCAGATTGAGAAGTTTTTCCCTCACGTTTTGGAGAAAGAGAAATCTCGAGCAGACGGCGATCCCTCGTTCCTCTCTCCCGAGGAGTTCGCCTTCGCCAAAGAGTGAGCGTCCGGTCTGACACTGAGCAGCATGTCCGGGTGGTTTGTGTCCGTTGTGGTGTGTTCACTCATGTTGTTGTGTGTTCACAGGTATCTAGCCAATACACAAGTGTACCTGAAGGCTGTGGCGCTGAAACACATGCCTCCCAACCTGCAGAGCATCGACATGCTTAAAGCAGGTGAGGAGCATTTAAGAGACGTCTCAGGTCGCCGCTTTAACGTACACTGTGTACTGAACTGAGAGGTACAGCAGTATATTATTAATATCGGGATCAATTATGCTACAAAACTCTTTTCTGAAATATCATCTCTGCTTTTATCATTCACTTTGTACTTTCATTTTTTATTTCAATTTTCTTTTAAATTCAGTTTGTTTTTGTTTATTTATTTATTTATTTGAGATGTATTGTTGTATTGTTTTTATTTATTTACTCTTTTTCTTCCTCCTTTTTATCTAAATGAAATGATATATAAATATAAAAATATTTTCTAAATGATCTAAATCACTGAAAAGCATTTTTATTTATTTATTTATTTATTTGCTTGTTTTTTCTCCTTTTCTTCTTTGTGTAAATGAAAATATATATAAATATAAAAAATTAAGTCTAAATCATGGAAAAACCTTTTTGTTTTTTTATTTTACTCTTTTTCTTTCTCCTTTTTATCTAAATGAAATTATATATAAAAATATTTTTTAATGATCTAAATCACTTGAAAGCTTCTATTTGGGTTTTTTTTTCTTTGTTTTTAACTGTACTGCCAACAGTTATTGCAATCTATCATTGCCATTAAGAATCATAATTTTATGTGTGTGTGTGTGTGTGTGTGTAGTTCCACAGCCATGTCTGGACTCCTTTGTGTTCCTGCGTGTGAAGGAGAGGCAGGACAACATCCTTGTGGAGCCTGAGACTGATGACCAGAGGTAGAGTTCAGACACACACACACACACACACACACACACACACACACACACACACACACACACACACACACAAAAAGGATCCTGACCTAAATTCACAAGTGCACTATAAATGCCTTTTGCTACCATATTGGTGTCCAGACAACCCAGAAAGCGTCTCAGCAGATAGAGATGAGTTCCTGAAAAATGTCCGCAGCGGAGACGATGATCATAGGAATAAAAAAAAAAAACAAAAAAAAAACACCTGTAGTTCATCAACTGTACTTTTCCAAACGTGAACCAGCTCAGCTTTCACAGCTTTCATGTCTGGTGAACCATTTCACCATATTTTCTGGTGAGGTTTATTCAATCACACACATTCATGTAAGTGATGTAGCTGAAGGAAACGAATGGGACCAGTAAAAATTGACAGAGTGAGAAAATCGCAGGCGTTCTTATCCAGAGCGAATTACTGAGCAATTAAGGGCCTTGCCCAAGGGCCCAGTGGTGGTAGCTTGATGGAGCTGGGAATCGAACTCGCAACCTTCCAATCAGTAGCCCCACATCTTAATCATTAGCCTACACGATCCCCACAGGCTTTTTTTTTTATTACAATTTTTATCTGAGCAACTGAGGGTAAAGGGCCTTGCTCAGGGGCCCAGCAGTGGCAGATTGGTGGACCTGGGATTCGAACTTGCAACCTTCTGACCAGTAGCTCAACATCTTTACCACAAACATTTTTTTTTACATTTTTATGTGAGCAACTGAAGGTTACGTGCCTTGTTCAGAGGCTCAGCAGTGGCAGATTGGTGGACCTGGGATTTGAACTCACAACCTTCTGATCAGTACCTGATTCGTTCTTGTTAGAAGCGATAACTAAGGTTTACAGCTGCTTAGTTTAGCGACGCATTTTCTTGCGTTTCAGAAATATTAGCCGAAATGAAGTGTAATCTGGTTCAAACGAGCATTTGTTTTATCCCTGATATATTTACTTATTGCCTTGTTTATTGATTGATTGATTATAAACTGACACTGATTGATCAACCTGAGAACACAGGTAACAGCAGTGAAGCATGATGGTGGTAGCATCAGGATCAGAGTTACCCGACTTTTACGTTGTTAACATTTTTGTAAGTCATGGTGCTGTTTTAGTAGGAGCTCTGAAATGACTAAAATAATAAATATGCATAACCTCGCCCATCAAATTATACGTTTCTTGGTGAAAATGCTTTTCAGTTGAACGGACATGAGAACTGTGTAATAAAAGCTGTGTGTGTCGTGTGTTTCAGGGAGTATGTGGTGGATATGGAGGAAGGCTCGCAGCACTTAATGCGTTATCGCACTATAGCGCCTCTAGTGGCCAGTGGTGCAGTGCAGCTGATCTAGATCTGGATTGAATCAAACACAACGGACACTGAGACTGACGACGATGATGATGATGATGCAGCACTGTATATATTTCATATTCATTTCTATTGTATTGATCTGTTTAAAAAAAAAAAAAAATACAAGCTTCCTGATAGGAACTATTCTATTTTCAGAGTTTTGTGTCTAAAATTTCTTTCTTTCTTGTGTTCTTTCACGTCTGTCATGGCATTAACGTATCTGACGAGCAAAGAAAAGACAAAACCGAAACAAAGCATAAACCTCTGTTTTATCATTTATATACAGGGAGGGGGGAAAAAAAAGAGATTTCCAAGAAGTTCATTAAAAATAAAATGTGTGTTAAGACAACAATATGAAACATCGAGAGAGTTTAGAATGAAACAAAGACAGAAGTTTTGACCGAAAGCTGTCCTTTTGATGTGAAGAAGGCAGCATATGAGCATTTCTTTACAATTAGATGGTGTTTATCTCGGAAACCATACATGCTGACTGTCGTCTTGGGCAAAAAAGAAATTTCATTTTGTCCTAAAGGGATACAAACTGATCCCTATAGACCCTCTACAGACTGATATCAGGATCATTGATGGTTACTGATTTGGCAGTATGTGCGTTTTATGGCTTTCGTATAGTATACACTGATCAGGCATAACATTATGACCACTAACACTGACGATCTCCTCATCATGGCACCTGTTAGTGGGTGGGATATATTAGGCAGCAAGTGAACATTTTATCCTCAAAGTTGATGTGTTAGAAGCAGGAAAAATGGGCGAGCGTTAAGATTTGAGCGAGTTTGACGAAGGGCCAAATTGTGATGGGCGACTAGACCACTGGATCAGAACATCTCCAAAACTGCAGCTCTTGTGGGGTGTTCCCGGTCTGCTGTGGTCAGTATCTATCAAAAGTGGTCCAAGGAAGGAACAGTGGTGAACCGGAGACAGGGTCATGGGCGGTCGAGGCTCATTGATGCACGTGGGGAGCGGAGGCTGACCGATCCAACAGACGAGCTACTATTGCTCAAATTGCTCAAGAGGTTAATGCTGGTTCTGATAGAAAGGTGTCAGAATAGACAGTGCATGACGGGTCAGGTGGTCATAATGTTATGCCTGATCAGTGTATATTAATAGTACAAATCATTTTGGCCTGATGACGCATTCATCAAATGAAATAAATCAAAGAATCCGGACAGGTTTTTTCCACCTGGAAGGTTTTTTTTTTTTTTTTTTTAAATAATCTTCGTAACGCTGCTAAGTCGCTTTGCTTTCTACTCAGATCAGTTCCTCAGGAATTCTGCAGCAGTTCAGTCCGGTGTCTCAGCGTCCGACGCTGATGTTACACACCTTGCAGCTGGGGTCTTTCTTGGCGTTGGCTGTAGAGAGGCTCATTAGCTGGTGATGGCCGCTGATCTGCGCCACCGTGCCTAGATCCAAAGGCAGCGCCTCTGTGTACAGAACCTCCAGGATGACGTCGCTGGCGTGACAGAACGTCGGTTCAACCCCGGGAACGTACGTCAGGAATGGATTGGAGGCGAGGTCCAGCAGGGGGAGACGGCCGTCGCAGAAGCGGTCGCCCTCCGAGCCGACGGGAGCCAGCACCAAGACCACGTAGTGATACGCCGTGTACATGCAATAGAAATCTGCGAAGTAGAGATGCGTCTCGGGTTTCAGGAGGAGCGCAGCGGAGATCTGGAAGCGCAGGGGGCCGTAGGGCGAGTCTTTAGGAGGGAGGCCCGTGTCGAACTCGGTGTTGCAGCTCAGGAAGACGCCACAGAGCTTTCCGTTGATGGGCGAACCGTGGCTGCCGCTGTTGTCCTTCAGAGACAGGGGCAGTGAACCTCCACATTCCGTTCTTTGGAGAAAAAACGGAGAAATGCTTCAAGACAAAAGAAAGACATTTATAACTTTTAGAGTCCTTTAAACACACAGATTTCTGCTTAGTCTATGCCGGTTGCTCTGCTACCATGAATTCCCAGTCAATTATGTTACTAGGAAAAGCTCATTTCTGGGCTGTAAAAAATGTCATCTCAGGGAGATTTTCCTTGCCGCTGTCGCCTCAGGTTTACTCATGCATCTAAATCTACATTGCTGTGACGCTAATTTGCGACCACATTTATTGGTAAAAGTTCTATACAGATAAAATTTAAAGAAAAGTTCCTTCATATTGTTCACTTTTTCTTTCTCCCAGTTAAAATAACTGTTTCAGACCAGTCCAGTTACACAGAAATGTTGGGAGTCGTGGTGATTTGGAGGAATCTTTATCCAAAATGCACATTAGCAATAGTTTAAGTGATGATCTTTAATTTCTCTGACCACCACCTCAACCTGGAAGGCGAAGGCTAACACTTGCTTCTTCTGAGACACTTGAACTCTTGAAACTCACTTGAAACTTTTTTTTTCTCAAGGAGGTAAAGGAAAGGGTAAGATGATGCCATAAAGCGACACCGACCTGACATAGTGGAAGTATTCAGGATGCTGGTTGCGGTAAAACACCGAGAAGCGCAGCAGCCTTCCCGCTACAACCCGAGCTTTATCCAGGAGCTGCTGCAGATGATCTACAGCATAATCTACAGCAC
>JAUCMX010000007.1:2204724-2209724 GCA_033459395.1 Hemibagrus guttatus | reverse complement strand
CTGTTACTTCCCCCTTCTCTCTTTTTCTCTCTCTCCTTCCCCTCTCTCTCTTTTTTTCTTTTTCTCTCTCTTTTTTCTTTCTTTTCTCTCCCCCCCTTCCTCTCTCTATTTTTTTTTCTTCTTCTTCTTCCCCTCTTTTTCTCTCTCTTTTTTTCTCTCTCCCCCTTCTCTCTCTCTCTCTTTCTCTCTCTCTCTGTTCCCCTTTTCCTCTCCCTTTCTCTTCCTCTTTTCCTTTTTTCCCTTTCTCTCTCTCTTTTTCTCTCTCTCCTTCCCCTCTCTTTTTTTTCCTTTTTCTCTCTCTTTTTTCTCTCTATCTCTCTCCCCCTTCTCTCTCTCTCTCTGTCACCCCCCCCTTTTTCCTTCCCTTTTTCCCCCTCTCTCTCTCTCTCTCTCTCTCTCTCTCCTTCCCCTCTCTCTTTTTTTCTTTTTCTGTTTTTTTTACCCCTTTTCTTCTCTCTCTCTTTTTCTCTCTCTCTTCCCTTTTTCTCCCTTTTTCTTCCCCTTTTCCCTCCCTTTTTCCCCTTTTCTCTCTCTGTCAATTTTTTTCCCCCTTTCTCTTCTCTCTCTCTCCTCCCTCTCTCTTTCCCCCTCCTTTTTCTTTCTTTCCTTTTCTTTTTCTTTCCCCCTTTCCTTTCTTTCTTTCTTTCTTTCTTTCTTTTTTCTTTCTTTTTCTCCTCTCCTTTCCCCCCCCCCCCCCTCTCTCTCTCTGTCACTCCTTTCCCCTTTCCCTCTCTCTCCCTCTCTCTCTCTCTATTCTGATGATTAAGAGAATTTTGGTGTATGAATTCTGACAGTACGATCAGTTCTCCCCCCGCGTAAATCTGATTTTAAAGTAAAAATATTTCTATTTAATCATCATCAATCACTCACACAGTCACAAAATCCAATCATTATTTCACAAAGATTTCTCCAAAGATGATTTCTACTGGCAGAGAAATGATTTATTTCTCTGTGCTGTACATCAGGAGTTACGCGAGCGCTCCGGCTGAGAGTGACGGGAAACCTTTTACACGACCCGAGCAGCAAAACAACGAGGGAGAAGATTAAATAATAAAATTTTCCAATGTTTAGTCGTTTATTTGTTTGTAATTTCTGACAAATTTGTTAATGAGAGAATGGTGAATGTTGCTAGCTGGTTAGTTATTAGCTAGTTTATTAATTAATTTAATAGTTAAAAAAAGTTAAAAGTTAATTATTAATTTATATATTTATTTATTTATTTATTTATTAAAAAGTAATAATAATATGTATTTATTTAAAAAAAAACTAATTAAATAAAATTTACTTTTTAAATAAAATTTTTAAAATTGTGTATTTAAAACAATTTTTTTCCATCAAGCTTTGATTTCTTACACCACATTAAACAAATTATTTTGATTGTATATCAATAAATAATATAATTAATCAAGCTTAAAGCGGCAGTTTGTCACTTTTTGGGGCTCTCTGCTGGATGTTAGCTGAACTGCATTTGAAATAAAAATAACAACAACAGATGTCAATCTACACGTTATAACTACATATTTAAGCTGTACAGTTTTCTGAGCAGTTTTCTTTCAAGCTTAAAGCAGCCGTTTGTCACTTTTAAAGCCCTCTGCTGGATGTTGGTTGAATTGCAATTGCAATACAAAAACAACAACAAACTTCTGTTAAAACTCCACACTTTAGAACTAGGCTTTAGATCTGAACAGCTTTCTTTTTGTCAAGGGGCGGAGCTAATTTCAGGGACGGAAAAATTTCAGAGCCAATAAGAGAGGAATGTAGTCAGATCAGTTATGACAAATTTGTGAACTAAACAAATTTGCCTAGGGGGTTTTTACTGAGATCTCCTTCCAGCCAGGAAGGGAGATAAAATTATTAACCACAGCTTTAAACTTGTGGTGGCTCAAGTGGTTAAGGCTCTGGGTCGTTGATCGGAGGATCGGGGGTTCAAGCCCCAGCACCACCAGGCTCCACTGTTGGGCAATTGAGAAAGGGCCCCTTAACCCTCTCTGCTCCAGGGGCGCTGTATCATAGCTGCCCCTGCGCTCTGACCCCAACTTCCTCAGCTGGGATATGCGAAGAAAAAAATTCCACTATGCTGTAATGTATGTGTGGCGATAATAAAGGCTTCATGCCCCCCCACTTCAACTTTCATTTTCTATTCACAAGCATAACAGCATCTAATTTCTAGCATTATTCTAACCTCTTGGAAACAAACTAGGCCGTCTGATTTGGATTGGATTCGCTGTAGATCATGGCTGACGGTTTAAAATAGCGTCAATTGAACGCTTTAATTGATTTTTCGTGTGAGTCTGTGACAATAAGAGGCCTGCAGACGGTTCCGGTGTGTCTGCGATTGTCCATAAGATCCAAATCATGTAAGGAAATACACTATATCTTCTAACACATTACAATCCATCACACTCCTTAAGATCTCAAAACTCCGGACTTCTGGTATTTCCCAGAATATCAAAGTCTACAAAAGGGGGTAGAGCTTTTTCGTATTTAGCTCCTAAACTTTGGAACAGTCTTCCTGACAGTGTTCGGGGCTCAGACACAGTCTCCCAGTTCAAACGTAGACTAAAGACATATCTCTTTAGCCAGGTATACACCTAATATATCCCATAACTTTGTACTCCAGTACATCTGATTAAATGCACATCATCATCTAGTGCCTGCTAATATTATGAACAGCAGCTACGCTAATTACTTTCCATTTGTTTCCCTTCTTCTACCCCTCCCGAGACATATAGAGATTGTGCCAGCTCCAGTGGCATCCAGAGATGGTCCAGCTCCAGCCGGGTTCTGCTTTCTGAGGACTGGAGTATTCAAAGCAGCACTGCCAACCCTATGTGGACGACAACAACCTCCTAATTAATTTACACATGCTGTATCTGCATCACACAACTAATGCAGAAAGGTCATTGTTCATATCACACTCTCCGGTGTCACCCAGATGAGGATGGGTTCCCTTATGAGTCCTCTCAAGGTTTCTTCCTAATACCATCTAAGGGGGTTTTTCCTTGCCACAGTCGCCTGAGTCACCTCAGGATTGCTCACTAGGGAAAATTTTGTCTAACATCTAGGACTGTTTGTCTGTTTGTATGTTTTGTTGTTTCTTATGTTCTGTAAAGCTGCTTTGAGACAATGCTCATTGTTAAAAGCACTATACAAATAAAATTTAATTTAATTGAATTTAATATATTGCCAAAAGTTTTGGGACGTCTGCCTTTACATGCACATGAATGTAATATGGAGTTGGCCCGCCCTTTGCAGCTATAACAGCTTCCACAAGGCTTTCCACAAGGTTTAGGAGTGTGTTTATGGGAATTTTTGACCATTTCTCTAGAAGCGTATTTGTGAGGTCAGGCATTGATGTTGGACGAGAAGGCCTGGCTCACAGTCTCCGCTCTAATTCATCCCAAAGGTGTTCTATCAGGTTGAGGTCAGGACTCTGTGCAGGCCAGTCAAGTTCCTCCACACCAAACTCACTCATCCATGTCTTTATGGAGCTTGCTTTGGTCACTGGTGTGCAGTCATGTTGGAACAGGAAGGGGTCATCCCCAAACTGTTCCCACAAAGTTGGAACATGAAATTGTCCAAAATGTCTTGGTATGCTGAAGCATTAAGAGTTCCTTTCACTGGAACTAAGGGGCCGAGCCCAACACATGAAAAACAACACCTGAATTGAATGATTTGGAGGGGTGTCCCAAAACTTTTGGCAATATAGTGTAGAAGGCTGTTGCTCTGAGCTGTTAGCGCTCGACAGGAAGTGATGCGGCGATCTCTCTCTCTTTTGCTCTTATTCTGTCTGGATTTCCTGCTTGAGTGAGAATTAAACCTCCAAATCATATGAAATGAGAACTTCCTGTAAGGTGAGAGTGTGTGCTGCCCATCGCTCCGGTCTCTCAGAGGGACGATTAGCGATAGCCCCGGAGCCGAGGTGATGGCGTACGTTATGGGTTTCGATTAGCTGCTGACCTCAAAAGGAGAAAAATGATCACACTCCACACGGCGTGAGGGAAAGTGTCAGGGCTTTGAGTTATGACCAGGCTTCTCTGCCCGACACTCCGAGGTCGTTCTCTCGATAAAACCCAGGCGTAAAGCTCACAGTATTTCACACATCGTTGCTCCTTCTTTGCCTCAGCGCTCTTCTGTTATATAAAACACACGAGCTGCGCTCATAATGACATGAAGATATAACCAAGAGCCGTTAGTCACGCTGTCTCTGATTAGCTTTAAACCCTCAGAAAATAAAGCTACAACATGGAAGACACTAAAAAATAAAATATACACCGATATATTTAAATCAGGCAAACACATAGTGGAGACATAATCGAGTTACAAGGCTAATGTTACATGCTAACAAGTAACAGAAGCTTATAGCTAACACTTCGTACTTACTTTGACATGTACTTCGTAGCATCGTACTAACTACAAATCATCGCCTCGATGGAGCTCATTCGCCTCAGAAACTAAATATCATTAGCACTAAATCACTTTCATGCTAGCCAAAAAAAATGAGGTCATTTTATACAGTGTTTGGCTGTGAAACTTTTTATATGAGATTTGGAAACAAGCGTCAATAGAAAACACGGGTTTTCTGTTTTTGTATAAAAGAAAATAGCAATCATGCTAGTTATTAATTAGCTATCACGCCACAGTTTTGCCTAGCTAAGTTACAAAAAAGCTAGCTGTCTGTACTTGAAAAAAACAAACAATTGGCTAGCTAATCTAGCTTCATGTGTGCAAAACAGTTAGCTGAATATAGCAAGTAGCAAAAGTATACAAAAGTATTTACAGCGTTAAAGCTACATCCATGAGTCATATTACAATTTCTACTAATTAAACATAACAGCATAAAGCTATCTGCTGTGCTTCATTATCATTCAAACTGCTTAGCTTAGCCATTCAAACTGCTTAGCTTAGCTTAGCCATTCAAACTGCTTAGCTTAGCTTAGCTGTTCAAACTGCTTAACCGCTTAGCATATTCTAGCTGTAATCTTCATCATCTGAGTGAT
>JAUCMX010000007.1:2129724-2199724 GCA_033459395.1 Hemibagrus guttatus | reverse complement strand
ACTCCCGCCCTAGCATTAATTTTGCTGGTGACACTCCCGTGGTGGCATGCTGAGCTGCTCTGTAGTGTAGCAGAGTCTGAGACAAGGCATCGTTGAAAGAGCAACCTTCTGCCAAATAGGTTCTCAGACCATTTTTCAGTGACTGGTTGAATCACTCCATGCCCCCGTTTGACTGTGGGTGATAGTAAGCCGTTCGTATGTGTTTGATCCCTTTGCTTTGAATATAACTGGTAAACTCAGCAGACATCATTTGAGGGCCATTGTCTGTCGTCAGAGTGCTTGGCAGGCCCCAGTGACTCCAGAAATGCAATGATGGAGCTGGACGTGACAGAGCCCACAGGTGCAACCTCTGGCCACTTTGAGTGAAGATCATAGACAACTACAAGGAAACGCAAATGGTGGGGAACGTCATGGAGTTCCCTGCAGATATCCAGATGAATGTGGTCCCAAGGTTGAGTTGGCCAGGGCAAAGACCCCAGGGGTGGCAGAGGTGGTGGGCTAGTTTTACCACTGAGAAGACACGGGGTACAGTCCCGAACAAGCTGTTCAATGTCTTTATCCAACCTTGGCCACCGTAAGATGTCCCTACAACACTGCTTCAGTTTAATTGGCCAGCACTCGTCCTCTGGGTTTAGCAGGAATAACTGCACAGTGTCCATGGGCCAAGCATGTATTATTCCAGCATGGCAATTCATGTTTTACTCGGGCACATGGCTGAATGTCCATCGCAACTTCAGCTGGCCAGCTCCCCAGGACGTACTTGCGGACAGCAGAGAGGGTGGGATCTGCAGACGACTCCTCTGTGAGTTCCTTCAAGGACACAAAAGCAGTGAGGGGTGTGTGCAGCAGTTGAACATGGTCCTTTTCTTCAACCACATGACAGGAGGCAATGGGTGATGGTACAGAACGGGACAGCAAATCAGCCACTATGTTATCCTAGCCTGCTGTGTACTGTATGGTAAAGTCATACTGCTGAAGACAGTCTGTCCAACGGTACATGCGCAGGGGTTTGTGGCCCGACCCAGAAGGAGACATAAGTGCGCTAAGGGCTTGATGGTCAGTTCGAAGGGTGAATTTTCAGCCATAAAGGTACACATGCCAGCGCTCACAGGGCCATACACAAGCCCTCTCTCCCACTGAATATTTTTGTTCTGTCAGGTTAAACACACGAGAAGTGAAAGCAACAAGCCGTTCAACACCGTCCTGTAGTTGTGAGAGAACGGCACCAGCAGCGGTAAACAAAGCATCACAAGTTACCAGTGTCGGACAGTCAAGACTGAAATGGGCCAAGACAGTGGGGCTGGTTAACAGTTCCTTAAGTGCATGCACAGCATTAGAACAGGCCGGAGACCGGAGACCAGACCCAATATAAGGGAGCATCTTTTTTTAGCAGCTGGCGGAGAGGGTATGTAATAGTGGAATACTGAGGCAGAAAAGGCATATAGTATGTTGTCATCCCCAGAAACGATGCAAATTGACCAGCACACGAAGGCTCTGGCACCTGATGTATAGCCTCAACGTTGGAGTGCAATGGCGAAAGGCCCACAGCTGAGACGCGAAATTCAACCTCTGGTACTGCCAAGAAGCATTTATCCACATTAAGTGTCAGATTATGTTGACTGAGAGCAGCAAAAGTGGCCCTCAAGCGCTGTAGCCCTTCATGCATCGTTGCTTTCGGAGCATGGACAATGACATCATCAAGGTAGATGGCGACGCCAGGGACAGCAGCCAAGATGGTGGAAGATTATTTTCTGGAAGCAGCTAGGGGTCGAACTGAGCCAGAACAGCATCCTTGTGTAGCGAAAAACACCAGCATGTGTAACAAAAGCAGTAAGATTCCTGCTATCAGGGTGGAGGAGAACCTGGAGATAGCCTTGACGAAGATCAAGTTTGGAAAAGATTGTTGAGCCATGAAAGTGCGTAGTCAGCTCTTTGATTGATGGCAGGGGGTAGCGATCTGGAATTACTGCTTTATTGACAGCTCTTAAGTCCACACAAACTCTTAGGCCACCGTAATGATAACGGAATGCAGCAAAGATGCTGAATGACTGGTTTCACTGTGGGATCCACAAGAGGCTGGTGTGTGAATGCAACTAGGCACCCAAGGCCTTTAAACAGTGTTGGCCATTCCTGTTGCCAGAGACAGCTGACAGTCAGAATTTGAGCCCCTTTATTTTCCGCTTCGTCGGGATCGCATCGAGGCCCATTGCTATCCCACCCACTTACAGGTGTCATGATGAGGAGATCATCAGAGTTATTCACCTCACCTGGCACTGCTCACAATGTTATGCCTGTTTGGTGTAAATATATATAAAGCGTAGAAATGATTTGTTAAAAGTAGTAGTACATGTAATCACAACACTAGCAACATAAGCACACATACAAGATATATACGCATTAAAGAAGAATATATACAAATACATCAGTGAACTCTGCAAATATGATGAATAAAAGAAAAAGCATGAGGAAATTATCTGAAATGATCGTATAGCACAGGGAAGATCGTTTTTCCTTATAGAAAACTAACAACAATTACATTACGTCCCTGTTACTACTACTACTACTAATAATAATAAGCCTGTGATCTGCAGCTGCACTACAGTCAGAGAAAACTAATCAACTCCTCTATGTCCGATTGTACTGTATGGAGTTCACAGTGTCCTCGTGCTTCTCTGTGTGTTTACAGTAACAGCTCTTCAGATCAGCGGGGTTTTGGCAGATGGACATACAGACGGACGCTGCGAGGCTGGGGGAGGGGTTCGATGATCGGGGGAGGGGTATAAATGTTCGACAAGGCGTGGGGGATGACCGGTCATCCCCCACGCCTATATTATATACACAAGCGTCCTCGCAGGATGAAAAGTCTCTTGTGCAGTTTTAGGATCGTGTCCTAATTACACCTTCCTCGTCCTCCTCCTCATCATCATCACCATCCTCCTCCTCCTCAGTTCCTAGGGAACACGGTTTTTATCCAGAGCTGGAGGTGTGGAAGAGAGAGGAACCAGATGGTCCCATATGGTCCAGTACCACAGGCAGCGCTGGACTAAAAGGAAATAAGCATCAACTTTTACACCCCACTGATCAGTACACAACACACACACACACACACACACACACACACACACACACACACACACACACACTGGACGCTTTCCATCTACTGAACTTCCTCATAGTTCACTTACTAAAGAACATTTTTTGTCTGGAAATACTATCTAATACATTATTCTTTCACCGTTAGCATAAATACTCAGGAATTACTCACAGGAGTCTGTGAAACTAACGCATAAACATTTTGACGTCTTTATTAATAAACACATCCTGATACTGCTCCACAAGGTCATGAAGGAAAAGAACTACCAGTGGAAAATCCTCTGGTGTGAAGGTTTTTTTTTTTTTTGTTTGTTTTTTATGAGACTTTTGATTAGCCACCTGTAGTGAGAATTAGCATCACTACAGTCTCAATGATAACTATAATAATAATCAATATCTATCAAAATTAGCAACAGGAATCAACAGTAGGTCCAACTCTGTCAGGTAAGTCAGAATTCTGTCTCTCCAGTAGAAAATAAATTACATTTAAAGAGGTTTTGTTTATAGCACACTTTAAAGGATCGTTGGATAAAGAAGGGCATTTTCTTGTTGAATGTTTTCCAGACTAAAATCTATTTATCACATCTCTATGTGTATGTGTGTGTGTGTGTGTGTGTCTGTGTGTGCGCGTGTGTGTGTGTTTAGAATAAATTCTAAATATCTTGTGACTTTATGCTCTGCTCCGAATACAGACCTTTAGAATCTAAATCTAAATAATAGACGCTGTAATCACTCCCTCTGCAGTTCATATATGGAACTTCATATATTTGTTTGTTTTTGTTTTGTTTTTGTTTTTTTAAATTGTTAATGAAAAACATTTATACAGAATGTGTCACACGTGTCCAGGAATTCTACTGAACAGTACAGATTTATAAACTCCAGGATATTCAGACTGATTTCAGTTCATTTGAACAAGTCTGATTTTTTAATAATAGAAGTTGCTTTCGGCTGCTCCCTGTTCGGGGTCGCCACAGCGGACCGACTGGTCCGCATAACAACTTGGCACAGGTTTTTTTACGCCGGATGCCCTTCCTGCCGCAAATCTAGCCATGGGGGTCACAGTCCAGTGACTTCTGTGCCGGTCCCAAGCCCGGATAAATAGAGAGGGTTGCGTCAGGAAGGGCATCCGGCGTAAAACATTGCCAAATTTAACCATGCGAATCGTCAGTACGAATTTCATACCGGATCGGTCGAGGCCCGGGTTAACAACGACCGCCATCGGCGCCGTTGACCTACAGGGCGCCGGTGGAAATTGGGCTACTGTTGGTCGAAGAAGTAGAGGAGGGAGGAGAGTGCGCAGACAGAGAGAGAAGAGGAAAGGTAAGAGTGTAGGACTGAGAATAGGAACTCTGAATGTTGGTACTATGACAGGGAAAGGTAGAGAGCTGGCTGATGTGATGGAGAGAAGGAAGGTGGATATACTGTGTGTACAGGAGACCAGGTGGAAGGGTAGCAAGGCTCGTAGTATAGGAGCAGGATTCAAGCTGTTTTATTATGGTGTGGATAGTAAGAGAAATGGGGTAGGTGTGGTCCTGAAGGAGGAGTTTGTGAGGAATGTCCTGGAGGTGAAGAGAGTGTCAGACAGGGTGATGAGTCTGAAGTTAGAGATTGAAGGGGTGATGTTGAATGTTGTTAGTGGTTATGCCCCACAGGTAGGTTGTGAGTTAGAGGAGAAAGAGAGATTCTGGAGTGAATTAGATGAGGTGATGGAGAGTATTCCCACGGGTGAGAGAGTGGTGATAGGAGCGGATTTTAATGGACATGTTGGCGAGGGGAACACAGGTGATGAGGAGGTGATGGGCAAGTTTGGAGTTAAGGAAAGGAACCTTGAAGGACAGACGGTAGTGGACTTTGCTAAGAGGATGGACATGGGTGTGGTTAACACTTATTTTCAGAAGAGGGAGGAGCATAGAGTGACTTACAAGAGTGGAGGTAGGAGAACACAGGTAGACTACATTCTATGTAGAAGAGGCAATCTGAAAGAGATTAGTGACTGTAAAGTGGTAGTGGGAGAGAGTGTAGCCAGACAGCATAGGATGGTGCTGTGTAGGATGACTTTGATGGTCTGTAAGACGAAGAGGTCAAAGATAGAGAAGAAAACCAAGTGGTGGAAGCTGAAAAAGGAGGAATGGTGTGAGGAATTTAGACAGAAGTTGAGGCAGGCTCTGGGTGGTCAGGTAGTGCTGCCAGATGACTGGGAAACTACAGCAGAAGTGATCAGGGAGACAGGGAGAAAGGTGCTGGGTGTGTCATCTGGAAGGAGGAAAGAAGATAAGGAGACTTGGTGGTGGAATGAGGAAGTTCAGGATAGTATCCAGAGGAAGAGGTTAGCCAAGAAGAAGTGGGACATGGACAGGACTGAAGAGAATAGACAGGAATACAAGGAGTTACAGCGCAGAGTGAAGAGGGAGGTGTCTAAGGCCAAGCAGAAGGCATATGAAGAGTTGTACACTAGGTTAGACACTAGAGAAGGAGAGAAGGACTTGTACAGGTTAGCTAGGCAGAGGGATCGAGATGGGAAGGATGTGCAGCAAGTTAGAGTTATTAAGGATAGAGATGGAAGGGTGCTCACAAGTGAGGAGAGTGTACAGAGGAGATGGAAGGAATACTTTGAGGAGCTGATGAATGAGGAAAATGAGAGGGAAAAAAGAGTAGAAGGGGTGAACTCTGTGGAACAGAAAGTAGATAAGATTAGAAAGGATGAAGTCAGGAAGGCTTTGAAGAGGATGAAAAGTGGGAAGGCAGTTGGTCCTGATGACATTCCGGTGGAGGTCTGGAAGTGTCTGGGAGAGGCAGCAGTGGAATTTTTAGCTAATTTGTTCAACAGGGTTTTAGAGAGTGAGAGGATGCCTGAGGAATGGAGAAGAAGTGTGTTAGTGCCGATCTTTAAGAATAAGGGTGACGTGCAGAGTTGCAGTAACTATAGGGGGATAAAGTTGATGAGCCATACAATGAAGGTATGGGAAAGAGTAGTGGAAGCTAGGTTAAGGAAGGTAGTGGAAATTTGTGAGCAGCAGTATGGCTTCATGCCCAGAAAGAGCACAACAGATGCAATTTTTGCTCTGAGAATTTTGATGGAGAAGTATAGGGATGGTCAGAAGGAGTTGCATTGTGTGTTTGTAGACTTGGAGAAAGCGTATGACAGGGTGCCAAGAGAAGAGCTGTGGTACTGTATGAGGAAGTCAGGAGTAGCGGAGAAGTATGTCAGAGTGGTGCAGGACATGTACGAGAGGAGCAGGACAGTGGTGAGGTGTGCTGTAGGTCAGACAGAGGAGTTCAATGTGGAGGTGGGACTGCATCAGGGATCGGCTCTGAGCCCCTTCCTGTTTGCTATAGTGATGGACCAGTTGTCAGAGGAGGTCAGACAGGAGTCTCCTTGGACAATGATGTTTGCAGATGACATTGTGATCTGTAGTGAGAGCAGGGAGCAGGTGGAGGAAAACCTGGAGAGGTGGAGGTTTGCGTTGGAGAGAAGAGGAATGAAGGTCAGTCGTAGTAAAACTGAGTACATGTGTGTGAATGAAAGGGAGGGAAGTGGAACAGTAAGGTTACAGGGTGAAGAGGTGAAGAAGGTACAGGAGTTTAAGTACTTGGGGTCAACAGTCCAGAGTAATGGAGAGTGTGGGAAAGAGGTAAAGAAGCGAGTGCAGGCAGGGTGGAATGGGTGGAGAAAGGTGTCGGGAGTTCTGTGTGATAGGAAAATATCAGCGAGAATCAAGGGGAAGGTGTACAGGACAGTGGTGAGACCGGCCATGCTGTATGGTTTAGAGACAGTGTCACTGAGGAAGAGACAGGAGTCAGAGCTCGAGGTAGCAGAGCTGAAGATGTTGAGGTTCTCTTTGGGAGTGACAAGATTGGACAGGATTAGGAATGAGTACATCAGAGGGACAGCTCATGTTGGACGTTTGGGGGACAAAGTTAGGGAGGCCAGATTAAGATGGTTTGGACATGTTCAGAGGAGGGACAGTGAGTATATTGGTAGGAGAATGTTGGACATGGAGCTGCCAGGCAGGAGGCAAAGAGGAAGGCCAAAGAGGAGGTATATGGATGGAATTAATGAGGATATGAAGCTAGTGGGTGCAAGGGTTGAGGATGCAGAAGATAGGGATAGGTGGAGAGAGATGATTCGCTGTGACGACCCCTGAAGGGAAAAGCCGAAAGAAGAAGAAGAAGAAGAAGCCCTTCCTGCCGCAACCCTCCCATTTTTCCGGGCTTGGGCCCAGCACTGCATCCAGTGGCTGGGGTTGAGGCATTGGCTGGGAATCGAACCCGGGCCTTCCGCATGATAGCCACCAATGCCTCCTTGATTTTTTAATAATAATTGTGGATAATATCACTGATAATAAAAATTAATTATCTGGATCTGCTGCTGTTGTTTATTGCCTCTTTATTATTATTCAGGTTGTCTAGTGTCTGTACTTTACTGTTCTTTACTATACTGTACTTTACTATACTACACTGTACCTTACTTTACTAGACTACACTGTACTTTACTAGACTACACTGTACTTTGCTGTACATTACTATACTAGACTATTCTTTACTTTATTACACTGTACTTTACTATACTACCCTGTACTTTATTATTCTACACTGTAATTTACTATACTACACTGTACCTTACTTTACTAGACTACACTGTACTTTACTAGACTACACTGTACTTTGCTGTACGTTACTATACTAGACTATTCTTTACTTTATTACAATGTACTTTACTATACTACACTATTCTTTACTATACTACCCTGTACTTTACTATACTAGACTATTCTTTACTTTATTACCCTGTACTTTACAATACTACCCTGTACTTTACTATACTACACTGTACTTTGCTATACTACATTGTACTTTGCTATACTACATTGTACTCTACTATACTACACTATACTACAATGTACTTTACTATACTAGACTATTCTTTACTTTATTACACTGTACTTTACTATACTACACTATACTACAATGTACTTTACTATACTAGACTATTCTTTACTATATTACACTGTACTTTGCTATACTACACTGTACTTTACTATGCTGCACTGTACTTTACTATACTACACTGTACGTTACTATACTACACTGTACTTTACTGTTCTTTACTATACTGTACTTTACTATACTACACTATATTTTACTATACTACACTGTACTTTACTATACTACACTGTACTACAATGTACTTTACTCTACTAGACTATTATTTGCTATACTACACTGTACTTTACTGTACTTTACAATACTACACTATTCTTTACTACACTAAACTTTTTTTTTTAAATTCTGTACTAAATGATATTTATCAGTATAATGCAGTATCGCACAGTATAGCGCTGTATACCACTAATATAGTACTGTATTACACTGTATTATACGATATGATACTCTATAATACTGATACTATACTATAATGAGCCATAGCATACTACATAACTACATTCTAATAAACACCAGTTATTTCATGAATAACTGGTAAATGAGTAACGAGCCCACTGTACTGACAGGTTGCTTAATAAAAATAATATAGTAATATTTTTATTAGTGAAATAATGTTTTGTGAAACACGAGCATTGTAGTTTTAAAGGTTTTTATTACAGCCTTGTTAAAAAAAAAGCTAATTAAAAAACAATATTTTATTAAAATCGCTGAGTTGTCCAGCGACGTCACAGAGGTCAAAGGCTGTAAAACCCCGCCCACTACGCGTTGGTTACAAATTTCGTCAGGTAGTGTTGATTGTAAGAACTATTAGAAATAAAGTCTCGGATGCGTTTGAAGACGCTCGGTTTCAGTTAGTAGGAGAAGAAAGCGGGTAAATATATTTTTAAAAATATTTAAATATTTTCTTTAGCGTTTATAAAAATAAAAAAACGAGCTGTTCATATAGCAGCCGGTTGTTCAGCCATGTGTCGCTGCCATGTGTTTTTACTGACATGAAAACTTAGAGTGTCAATCTCACAGGTTGTTACGACACACTACAACGACGTATAAAAAATATAAAATGAGTCATGTATGTATTGGGAATAAGTAACACTTATAGTGTCACGCCACGAGTGTAGCCAAATCCCGAATTTCTCCCTACTTTTTATACGTTGTAGTGCATGAAATAAGTCCTTTACAGTTTACATAACACACTATGTGTCCAGTAGGTGTGAAACATTTCCGTGTGAGCCTGTTTGTCTAAGTTAAATCCGCGTGTGGATAAAATAAAGGCGTTAAATACACAAATTAGCCCCCAGGTGCTAGCTCAGTTGATACGTCAAAGCGTCCGCCATATTGGAAAGGTCTAAGATGACTCATTCTATGGCGAAGTAAGCGTCTAACATGATCTAAACTCGCCGATTTGCACTTTTTTATTACATATGTGGTACAATTTCAGTAGTATAACGCAGGTGTTGTGATGTAAACATTTTGTATATATATATGGTGTCGATACTTTATTTCAGCAGAACTAATAGAAAATTACCAGCCAGGAAGCAGCACGATGTAGGCTCGTCCAGACCAGTGGACGTTAATAACAACACCAATAACAGTTCAGAGAGTGAAAATCTCAATAAAATGATGATAAACATATAATATTAACCAAAAAAACCCCATTTGTTATGAATAATATTAAAGCACAACGTTCAGAATGTGTTAAAATATATTAACAAGCATGTAAAATATCTCTGGAACGACACATTTGACGTCGTAATGATCAGGTGACAGAAATGGCCTCAGGCTAAACATTTACCTTAAATTTATAAACGAAGCTAATCACAAATTCGCGAACTAATATCACTCAACATTACATGAAGTGTAAAATATGAAGTATTGAGTACATATTGAACTGTAAACAGTAATAAAATATCAATCTCATCAGCTAGCTAGCAGTTATAACACTGTCTTAATTCTTTCATAAGACTCGGTTATTAAGTCCCACATACACTATATTGCCAAAAGTTTTGGGACACCCCTCCAAATCATTCATTTCAGGGGTTGGGCTCGGCCCCTTCATTCCAGTGAAAGGAACTCTTAATGCTTCAGTATACCAAGACATTTTGGACAATTTCATGCTCCCAACTTTGTGGGAACAGTTTGGGGATGACCCCTTCCTGTTCCAACATGACTGCACACCAGTGCACAAAGCAAGGTCCATAAAGACATTGATGAGGAGGAACATGACTGGCCTGCACAGAGTCCTGACCTCAACCCCATAGAACACCTTTGGAGCAGAGCCAGACCTTCTCGTCCAACATCAGTGCTTGATCTCACAAATGTGCTTCTAGAGGAACGGTCAAAAATTCCAATAAACACACTCCTAAACCTTGTGGAAAGCCTTCCCAGAAGAGCTGAAGCTGTTCTAGCTGCAAAGGGCGGGACAACTCCATATTACATTCATATGTATGTAAAGGCAGATGCCCCAGTTTTGACCTGGCTCACAGACTCCGCTCTAATTCATCCCAAAGGTGTTCTATGGGGTTGAGGTCAGGACTCTGTGCAGGCCAGTGAAGTTCCTCCACACCAAACTCACTCATCCATGTCTTTATGGACCTTGCTTTGTGCACCGGTGTGTAGTCATGTTGGAACAGGAAGGGGTCATCCCCAAACTGTTCCCACAAAGTTGGGAGCATGAAATTGTCCAAAATGTCTTGGTATGCTGAAGCATTAAGAGTTCCTTTCACCGGAACTAAGGGGCCGAGCCCAACCCCTGAAAACCAACACCTGAATTCAATGATCTGGAGGGGTGTCCCAAAACTTTTGGCAATATAGTGTGTGGAAACATTTATAAAAAGGATTCCTTGGTTACTATCTTTCCCTAGGTTTGGAGAAAATCTTTTAAACTTAGTTTAAAATCTGTACTTCATGTTTTTAAAGTAAGCCTAGAGTTGGCACGTTGGTCATATAGGTCATATATTGGTCAGTTTCGTGATTGTTCTCATGGTTTTTCAGAGTGAAGATGGCGACCCCAGGCTCTGGTGACTCCTCTTCCAACCCGAAGCCCGGTCCTGGAAGTCTGGGCACGATGTTGAACCTGAGGACAACCGGACGCCTGCCCACCATGCGCTCCAGAGACCTGACACTGGGAGGCGTGAAGAAGGTACGCCTGAGATCTAGTCCCTAAAATTTTATTCAAATCTATTCTTGTAAAACTGGATAAAGGAATGTTACCATTTTAATGTTACCATCTTTCTCTCTCTCTCTCTCTCTCTCTCTCTCTCTCTCTCTCTCTCACTCTCCTTTTACCTCACAGAAAACCTTCACGCCCAACATCATCGGCCGAAAGAGTAAAGAAGAGTAAGTGATGTTGGGGACGTGTTGGGGATTTGTTTCCTGGCATTTTGCATTAGCTTAGAGTTTGTTCTTAAGGATTTTCTTTCTTTTCATATAGTGAGGATTCCTATGTGGATAAAAAAGGGGTGGGGGTTGCTATGTTGGTTGCTATAGACAATGTAATATTTTATGACCGAATTGAGGAACCTAAGAAGCATTTATAACAGGTGTATTTTTTTAATAATCAGATTTGCTGATGTTTTTTACTCCCTTCAGACTGAAAGTAAATGAAGGACCCAGGAGAGAGAGGAAGGGTGCGGATCGTGGGCGACAGCGAGACGCGCGGGGCCGGGGGCGGGGCCGGCCAGAGGTCATCCAGTCCCACTCCATCTTTGAGCAGGGACCTGCCGAGGGGTTGGTCAAGAGGAAAGGTGAGGGAGCGCTTTAAGTTCTTTGGCTTAGACTCGCAGGGGATGTGGGCGGGGCTAACAGCAGTGCCGATCATGGATTGGTCAAAAACTGCGTAATCACAATCGTCTTGACAATGGTTCTGACTTCCATGAATCTTGCTGATCTTCATGGATCCTCATTTAAAAACAAAAAAAAAACTACAGCTTTTGTATTCGCTGATATTTAGTGTCATGTTGCTATTTTTAAGCACCTTACCTAGTGCATTTTCTAGCCATTTTACATATAAACAAAAAAATGGAAGTTTGGCACCCTCGGTTATTTTTTTTTTTTTTTCTCATGTACGTGTTTTCCTCGCATGTTTGTCAGGTGTGTATGAGGACACGCGGGAAACGCCCAACAGCGCACCCTGCCCCATCATCAACATTAAGAAGGAGAATAGAGAGACCGAAGAGGAGACCAAAGAGATCCTGCGCAAGCTGGAGAGAGACAGTGTGAGTGTTTGCTTTATAGAATAAACAAAACCGGCCCCTGGATTATCACTGGATAGGAAGGTTTCCTAGGCACAAATACATTTGGTTCATTGATACCCATGATGCTTTGCGTGTTCTGCAGTTTGTGGATGACCCGCAGCTGAGGAACGAAGCACGCTGCTGTCCAGTGCAGCTTCCTCTGGCCGTGTCCGGCTGGGTGTTTAAAGAAGAGTGTGAGGAAGATGCTAACTTCGGAGGAGTCAAAACGGAGAAGTATGCGGAGGATGAAAAGATGAACATAGAGAGCTCAGACACAGCTGTTAGAGGTGAGCGAGAGAGAGAGCGCGATGCAGATGGATAGAGACAGAGTGTGAGACTCAGACAGAGAGAGAAAGGAGAAACGGACTTGGAAAAAGTGTGCCAGTGAGAGAGACATTAACAGACGGAGCAAGTGAGACAGACAGAGAAAGGAAGGAAGGGAGACAGCGAGAGGGATGGGGACGGGCAGAGAAAGGGAGGGAGGGATGGGGACGGGCAGAGAAAGGGAGGGAGGGATGGGGACGGGCAGAGAAAGGGAGGGAGGGATGGGGACGGGCAGAGAAAGGGAGGGAGGGATGGGGACGGGCAGAGAAAGGGAGGGAGGGATGGGGACGGGCAGAGAAAGGGAGGGAGGGAGGGATGGGGACGGGCAGAGAAAGGGAGGGAGGGAGGGATGGGGACGGGCAGAGAAAGGGAGGGAGGGAGGGATGGGGACGGGCAGAGGGAGGGAGGGATGGGGACGGGCAGAGGGAGGGAGGGATGGGGACGGGCAGAGAGAGGGAGGGAGGGAGGGATGGGGACCAGAGAGAGGGAGGGAGGAGGGATGGGGACGGGCAGAGAGAGGGAGGGAGGGAGGGATGGGACGGGCAGAGAGAGGGAGGGAGGGAGGGATGGGGACGGGCAGAGAAAGGGAGGGAGGGATGGGGACGGGCAGAGAAAGGGAGGGAGGGAGGGATGGGGACGGGCAGAGAAAGGGAGGGAGGGAGGGATGGGGACGGGCAGAGAAAGGGAGGGAGGGAGGGATGGGGACGGGCAGAGAAAGGGAGGGGGGAAGGGACGGGAAAAAGGGAGGGAGAGGGGGGGACGGGCAGAGAAAGGGAGGGAGGGAGGGATGGGGACGGGCAGAGAAAGGAAGGGGAAGGGAGAAAGGGGGGAGGGATGGGGACGGGCAGAGAAAGGGAGGGAGGGATGGGGACGGGCAGAGAAAGGGAGGGAGGGAGGGATGGGACGGGCAGAGAAAGGGAGGGAGGGAGGGAGGGGACGGGCAGAGAAAGGGAGGGAGGGATGGGGACGGGCAGAGAAAGGGGAAAAGGGGGGGAGGGATGGGGACGGGCAGAAAAAGGAGGGAGGGATGGGGACGGGCAAAAAAGGGGGAAGGGAGGGAGGGAGGGATGGGGACGGGCAGAGAAAAAGGGAGGGAGGGAGGGATGGGGACGGGCAGAGAAAGGGAGGGAGGGAGGGATGGGGACGGGCAGAGAAAAAGGGAGGGAGGGAGGGATGGGGACGGGCAGAAGGGGGAAGGGAGGGAGGGAGGGATGGGGACGGGCAGAGAAAGGGAGGGAGGGATGGGGACGGGCAGAGAAAGGGAGGGAGGGATGGGGACGGGCAGAGAAAGGGAGGGAGGGATGGGGACGGGCAGAGAAAGGGAGGGAGGGATGGGGACGGGCAGAGAAAGGGAGGGAGGGATGGGGACGGGCAGAGAAAGGGAGACAGGCAGACATAAAAAGAAATCATGGCCAAAATATTCTGCATTTATATCCAGAACGGTAATGAATTTTAAGATGTGTCGAATTTCCCACAGCGAGGACGAAGTGTTTAGTCTTTAGTGTCGAACTGGTTACAAAAATGTTTTAGGAGGTTTAATAGTACCTAAAAATTGTAACTGTAATTAAAACCAGAAAACCGATCAAAACCGATCCATCTTTTTTTTTTTTTTTCCCCCCTGTCCTGTTCAGTCAAACAGGAGCCTCCTGATGTCCCTGTGATGAAGGCGGAGCCCATGTTTAAGCCACCGCCCCTTCCTGAACCCGACTTCCTGCCTGACCTGCTGCAGGCGTGGAGTCACTGCAAAGAGGAGGAGCTTCTGTTCATGCAGCTCCCTGATTCGCTGCCGGGACAACCTCCGAGCGGCGACGCCCGTCCCACTAAGACCACGGTGCAGTCTGAGGATGGACAGAACATGCTGCAGAAGACTGAGGGACAGGTGCGTATGCGCTTTTTATCCGTTTATGGTTACATTATAATAGAAGTTATTTTGTTCTCACTTGCTTTGTTGCAGCACTGTTGGATTTAATTATCATATATTGAGCTTTAATTTTGGTGTGTGTGTGTGTGTGTGTGTGTGTGTTAGCAGGAGGAGGAGGCTGAGGAGGAGAACAGTTGCCATCTGAAGGAGCTGCAGGAGGGTTTGGTGGGCCGCTTGTTGGTGAGGAAGTCGGGACGAGTGCAGCTCGTGTTGGGGAACATCACACTGGATGTAGCTCTGGGGACGTCCTGCTCCTTCCTCCAGGTCTTTCATACACACACACACACCTTATAGGCACACTACACGTGTGTGTTTGCTTAAATATGCATTTAATTTGCTTGTGTGTGTAGGAGTTGGTGTCGGTGAGCTCAGAGGGCAGGAGAGGAGACATGACCGTACTTGGCCACGTTAAGCACAAACTCGTCTGTTCACCTGACTTCAAGGCTCTCCTTGGGAACAGGGCTTGAGTGTGTGTGTGTGTGTGTGTGTGTGTGAGAGAGCATGTGCATCAGCTTGTCTTCTCCAGTTTACAAACCTGTATCTTTGACTTGGAGATGCAATTCTGCTAGGTTTTTCAAACAAACTGTTCTAATTAATATATGTATAAATATTATACACTGTACATATAAAATAATTTAAATCAAAAATATTTACTTTGAATGAATATAAAATGAATGAGTAAAAATAAATAAAATCAAAGCTCGAAGCTTGTTTGATTTTTCACACATTGACTAAAAGCTCATATGTCAGTCTTTACCTGAGAGTAAATCTCAACCTTGTTAAACTGGATATATTTGTACATGATGCATATAATTCAATCATCACATGGTTAAAGTGGACATACACCGGTCAGGTATAACATTGTGAGCAGTGAGAGGTGAAGTGAATAAGACTGATGATCTCCTCATCATGGCACCTGTTAGTGGGTGGGATATATTAGGCAGCAAGTGAACATTTTATCCTCAAAGTTGATGTGTTAGAAGCAGGAAAAATGGACAAGCGTAAGGATTTGAGCGAGTTTGACGAAGGGACAAATTGTGATGGCTAGACCACTGGATCAGAGCATTTCCAAAACTGCAGCTCTTGTGGGGTGTTCCCGGTCTGCAGTGGTCAGTATCTATCAAAAGTGGTCCAAGGAAGGAACAGTGATGAACCGGAGACAGGATCATGGACGACCAAGGCTCATTGATGCACGTGGGTAGCGAAGGCTGGCCCGTGTGGTCCGATCCAACAGACGAGCTACTGTTGCTCAAATTGCTGAAGAGGTTAATGCAGCAAACGGGACCAGCACAATATTATGCAGGTGGTCATAATGTTATGCCTGATCAGTGTAAAGACTGTTGTATCTAAAGCAAGGAAGGATAAATCCAAATTCTCTATTATGTGTGTAGTGAGGAAAAAAGTGATCCCAGATATGATCAAAAAGAATGTTTTCTTCCTTTGATGTGGACAGACTGGCTAAAAACATGCAGAAGATTATCCAAAGCTAACTTCATCTTAGCTTCTGGTTCATATGGAGATTTAAACAAAGAATTAAAGTGAGACGTAAGGCACAGCGCTAGACATGTTCAGACTGATCGGCTACATTAGATTACATAGGGGCATTGGTGGCTCAGTGGTAGTTTTCTCGCCTATCATGCGGAAGGCCCGGGTTTGATTCCCAGCCAATGGATGCAGTGCCGGTCCCAAGCCCGGAAAAATGGGAGGGTTGTGGCAGGAAGGGCATCCGGCGTAAAACCTGTGCCAAGTTGTTGTGTGGACCAGTTGGTCCGCTGTGGCGACCCCGAACAGGGAGCAGCCGAAAGCAACATTATTTTTATGAAGGTAGGGGTAGTTTGTTTGTTGCATACACACCTTAACATACACCCCAAACTACACCCTGCCCACACATTTGGACCGTCCCTCTGAACAATGCCAGAGACAATTTTTCAAAATATAATTTGAAATATGTTTTACTTATCTATCTGATATCTTTATTTGATAATACAAAACTGAGGCATCTGCCTTTACATGCACATGAATGTAATATGGAGTTGTCCCAGTCTTTACAGCTATAACAGCTTCAACTCTTCTAGGAAGGCTTTCCACAAGGTTTAGGAGTGTGTTTATGGGAATTTTTGACCGTTCCTCTAGAAGCGCATTTGAGAGGTCAGGCACTGATGTTGGACGAGAAGGTCTGGCTCGCAGTCTCCGCTCTAATTCATCCCAAAGGTGTTCTATGGGGTTGAGGTCAGGACTCTGTCTATGTCTTTATGGACCTTGCATGAAATTGTCCAAAATGTCTTGGTATGCTGAAGCATTAAGAGTTCCTTTCACTGGAACTAAGGGGCCAAGCCCAACACCTGAATTGAATGATTTGGAGGGGTGTCCCAAAACTTTTGGCAATATAGTATACTTCTGACACTCAAGAATACTTGTTCAGTCCGTTTCCATGTGTCTGGGGTACTTTGATTTCATTATGAAAAGATTTATTCATCAGTAAGAGGACAAACCCAGAGAGGTGGTGCATAATTCTTTATTTTTTTTAATCAACATGGGTTTATAATTAAAAGATTCCCACCTAAGAAATCAAAAAAAAAAAAAAAAAATTCTCTATTGTTTTATCCAAGTACCTGAAAAAAAATAAAATAAAAAAAAAAAAAAATCCACGGAGGCTGCACCTCGCTGAAGCGCCAAACTAATGCTGCAGTTAAACATCCGAGACCAAACTCCGGCTTTATTACGCGCGTGGACCGGATGAAGCGGCGTGTAAACGTGGATCAGATAGTCTTTTATACTGATGAGCGCGTGAAAAATAAAGTGCCTTACCGAGCTGTGAGGAAGAAGAGGCGACGGAGGAGGAGGAAGACCGAAGGGGGAGAAGGGAAATGAGCAGCGATTGAACATACTGTGTAACAGATGATGGTGTTCACTCAGGGGTTCGGTGATGACGTGAAGGGCGTGTCTTCATCAGCAGCTGGCTGACTGCTGGCTCTAAATCCCTGGGACGTTATCGCTGAACCCTGGAGATTCTCTCTTAATAATACAAGCTACGTTTATGAAATTGGGATAGAAATGTAACCTCGCGGAAGCGCTACAGAGCCGGTGATCCGACAAGATGGAAATAGAAAGTTAAAAAACTTTAAGTTAATTTTATTTGCTGCTAAACATGACTTTTTTTTTAACCACCATGCCACTCACATTCGATTTAAATCGTTGGAAAAAAACAAAAAAAAAAAAAACAAGACAAATCAGTGCGTTCCAGAGCGAGGGATTTCGACACGATCCTGAATTCAACACCGAGTCTACCGCCTATAGCGACGTGTCAGTAATACGGAGTCTAATTTCATTTGGTTAACTGCTCTCGGCCGGACGCTGGGCCTGGACTACGCTAATGCACCCTAGAGGACGGAACAGAGGAGGAAGAAGAAAACGGAAATGAAAAAAAAAA
This sequence comes from Hemibagrus guttatus, assembly GCA_033459395.1. Taxonomy (NCBI): domain Eukaryota; kingdom Metazoa; phylum Chordata; class Actinopteri; order Siluriformes; family Bagridae; genus Hemibagrus; species Hemibagrus guttatus. The sequence goes on along the minus strand of JAUCMX010000007.1, from coordinate 2,181,780 downwards.
AAAGGAAGAGTGAAAGTGTGGAAGCGGTGATCGGCAATCTTGTTTACTTTGTGTGAACCATAGAGGTGCTGAAGAGAAGTTTCTGCTTTTTCTTCTTTTTCTTCCCTCCTTTCTCATCTGGAGAAAGAAAAAAAAACAGTCGTGTCACATGAATGCTGTTGACATTATTAAATGCAGGAAGTGAAGAAAGTGATGTACTGATGAATGCTTACTAGCTACATCAGCTAAAAAAAATCTGCATATGAAATTCAGCTGTATGATGAATCTTTTTCTTTAAGATCTGTGTACTTTAGATATTTCTCATTATACACTGATCAGCCATAACACTGAGCAGTGAGAGGTGAAGTGAATAAGACTGATCTCATCATGGCACCTGTTAGTGGGTGGGATATATTAGGCAGCAGGTGAACATTTTGTCCTCAAAGTTGGTGTTAGAAGCAGGAAAAATGGATAAGCGTAAGGATTTGAGCGAGTTTAATGAAGGGCCGAATTGTGATGGCTAGACCACTGGATCAGAACATCTCCAAAACTGCAGGTCTTGTGGGGTGTTCCCGGTCTGCAGTGGTCAGTATCTTTTAACTTACAGAACTTAAAGTATCTGCTGCTAACATCATGAAACCAGATACCACAGAACACCTTCAGGGATCTAGTGGAGTCCATGCCTTGACAGATCAGGGCTGTTTTGTCAGCAAAAGGGGGACCAATGCCATACTAGACAGGTGGTCATAATGTTATGGCTGATCAGTGTAATTATTCTTTAATGTAATAGTATTTATTAACATGGATATTTTTCTTCATTTATCATCAGTATTATGTTTAGTAGTTGGGGGTGGGGGTGGGTTGCAGCAGGCTGACCAGTGGTGGGCGGAGCTTCAGCCTTGGCTGGTGGTTTGTGGTCCAGTTGCAGCATCGCTGCTTCAACTGCCTGACTGAAGGAGTTTTGGAAACTGGGAACCGGCACACGGTCCGATCCGTCACTCTCACCGTCACTGTCAGCCACCGGAGGAGCCAGGAACATATCTACCGAGGCAGAGAGATTGATTTTTATTCCAACCCTAACACTTATCAGTGCTCTGCAGAATCTCAAACCAGTTGCTCACCTTTCTTTGGAGGAGGTCTTGGCCAGACATCTACTCGGGCTTTTCCATCTCTCAGCATCTACGCAGATTAAAAAAGGAGAAGTAATGGTTTTTCTTTCCTTTATTTAAAAAAAAAAAAAAAAAAAAAAAAAAAAAAAGGCATGAGGAGGAAGGAGGGATTAACCTGTGCGAAGGACATGCAGGGCGATTCTTCCTCCACACTGCCCACACTGAAGGACGGGGCGTTCCCGTTCAGACTTGGGAACATGGCGACGTCTGAAACGTGAAGGAGACAGAAGGGTTTATGGCTTTACCACTTCATTAGCGAGAACAGCAGCACTAGAAAAAATGTAATATTTAATGAAGGGATCTGTCCAGAAAATTATGAGACATTGCAACCTATGACCGCAACTGATTATAAAATAGATTTGCAGAAACTGGTTTAAACGTGATCAATATTGTTTGGTTTTAATATTTATGTAAAGACCAATATGAAGGTGTCGGAATATTGAATTGTATTATATAGATATTTATTTATTTTTATTATTCCTACAGCGATATTGTCCGTCTGTAAACATGTACGATACTGTAAAATTTATCTTGTATTTTTATTTCAATTCTTCACAAATCGTCTATTCTTATTATTGTTTTTGTAATTTTATTTAATTTTGTTTGTTGAAATATTTCCTTATTGCAGTAAGGATCATAAGGGAAAAGTTATAACCTTAATTGTAAAAAGTGTTAAAGCTTGGCGTAAAATTATAAATAAATTTGTCTCCACTTATTCAACAGCACTGTAGTGCATTTTACTGATTTTATATATTTCACGACTTTTTGGAGAAAAGTCAGCCTAATAAACGCAAACAAAACCAGGTCTGCTTCATTATGCAGACATTTTCTATATCTTGCTTAATAACTTGGACAATAAATGGAAAAAAACTGACTTTCGAATGGATATTTAACGTTTATTAACATATGAAACTCGTCATGTTACCCGGGACAGGACTGCTGCTCAGAGGAGGCGAGGGCCCGAGATGGAACTCAGGGTTCTGTCCTGGTGGGCTGTGATGAGGAGGAGAACCAAACGCTGGGAAATGCTGCAGGTTCTCCAGACCAATGTGCACCTCTGGGTCTGTAAACAAACCAGATCATCAATACACAAAATATTCACCATGCTGCTGAACTACCTAACCTACCTGAAATTGTGATCAGGTGTATAACAGGAAGAAAAAAGGAAAAAAAAAAAAAAGCTAAAAACGCGGATTGTCCAGGACCAGGGCTTGTAAACCTGATTTTTACAAACAGCTCCAAGAGAAGGAACTGACCTCAACCTCAGCACTATGTTAAGCTGATTAGAGTTGGTGTTTGCGAACAGCATGGACAAAAACAGACCAGTTTCTATCGGACTGACTGGGAAATACAAATCCCTTGTACCCCAATGCAAAACAAAATTCACAGCTACAAAAAAAAAAAAAAAAAGAAAAAAGAAGAAGAGTAAGAGTAATGGATGCTCTAACTGCAGCAGATTCAACACATTTCATCTACTTACATTTCCCCTGCTTTCTGTTCTCCTCAATCTCGATCCTCTTCTCCCTCCTCTTCTCATCCCTTGCCTTCTTCTGCCTTGTACGCCTCCTGCGCTCCAGATCATCTGCCAGAGTAAGAAAGGTCAGGTTAATGCGTTTTGGTGAAAACGTTTTTATTTTTTTTTATTTTAAGTAAAATAGGTGTGGCCATGTACCTGAGAAGCTGTCCAGCGTCTCCTTGGAGAGGACGGGTGGCTGCAGGTTGAGCTCGCAGATGCTGAACTCGCAGGTGAGGGGCAGGTGAGAGAGGTAACGGTGTCGACGACGAACGTCCTTCAAAATCATAACTGGGTTTAGATACTGAACTGCTTTGAGTGCTTCTTTAAACAAGCCTAAGAGAATCTGTGAAGACGTACCTCGTTAACCGTGTGGCCCTCGATCTCCACTACGGTGGCGCTGATGGACTGAGGGCTGTTCTCCAGGCTGCCGTACTCCCTCAGCAAGCAGCGTACGTTCACCGGGTGCAGGAACATCTGCTGCCCGTCCTCCGCTTTATGAGAGAGAGAGAGAGAGAGAGAGAGAGAGAGAGAGAGAGAGAGAGAGAGAGAGAGAGAGGGATCAGGCTGTGCATTAAACATGAAGTGAATTGCTGCTTTATTTCCTTTATTAGGAAACTTTTTTTCCTCCATAATAATCCACACACCTTGGTAGAAGTAGTAGTATGGCCCATGCTGAGAGTTCTGCTGTGGCCCAGCCTCATGAGTAAGGGTTTCCTCTTTGGCGCCATCAGGAACCTGCTCGGCCACCTTGATCGCTTCCTGTTGGAGCGCAACCTCTTCAGCAGTCTCTTGAATCTCATCATCGAACGCTGAAGCGTACTGCAGAACGGGCTAGAAAGAGGAAATCGGAGAAATCTAATGCTCAGATCTGCTGTGTAGTGAACTCTTGCGCGGCATCGACTCAAAGAGAAAGTGTATTGAATATGGCTCTGGCTGCAGAGTCACTACTCCTTACGTCTACAAAGCCAGATTTCCCAGAATTCATCTTTTGTCAAAAGTGACACCCCTAACTGAATCGCCATGTTTACCTTGGAGCTGGTGAGCTTGTTGACCGGCACCTCAGCAACAGCCGAGTCGGTCAGAGAGAGCTTCTTCATGTCTGCACCCTCTAAACCACCTTTTTCTGGAACAACCCGCTTCAGCAGACCGTCCTCTCGCTCCTAAATAATAAGTCAGTGCACCATGTAGTTTGACACCGATCACTGTATCTAAACTGAAGGTCTATGAAAGTTATCACAGTGTGTGTGTGTGTGTGTAAATGCATGTTACCTGCAGCTGCAGTAAAGCGCTCTGTACGAAGCAGGCTTGCGGATCATCCTGCTCCTGCTTCAGCTGAGTCTGCAGTGCCGCTCTCTCTTCAGCCAGCAGACCCAGAACCTGATCCTGAGACGCCAGCAGCAGCTTGGAGTAAGAGCTCAGACGCACGTCTGCAAGAGGGACAGAATGATCAAAAATACAATCAGGTATAACATTGTGAGCAGTGAGAAGTGAAGTGAATAACACTGATGATATCATGGCACCTGTTAGTGGGTGGGATATATTAGGCAGAAAGTGAACATTTTGTCCTCAAAGTTGGTGTTATAAGCAGGAAAAATGGACAAGCGTAAGGATTTGAGCGAGTTTGACGAAGGGACAAATTGTGATGGCTAGACCACCGGATCAGAACATCTCCAAAACTGCAGCTCTTGTGGAGTGTTCCCGGTCTGCAGTGGTCAGTATCTATCAAAAGTATCCTTTAAGTGGACCATGGAGGCCCCACCTCACAATTTGGAAGACTTAAAGGATCTGCTGCCAACATCATGGTGCCAGATACCACAGCACACCTTCAGGGATCTAGTGGAGTCCATGCCTCAACGGGTCAGGGCTGTTTTGGCAGCAAAAGGGGTAGGAACAGTGGTGGACCGGCGACAGGGTCATGGGCGGCCAAGGCTCATTGATGCACATGGGGAGCGAAGGCTGGCCCGTGTGATCTGATCCAACAGACAAGCTACTGTTGCTCAAATTGCTGAAGTTAATGCTGGTTCTGATAGAAAGGGGTCAGAATACACAGTGCATGATGGGTCAGGGCTGTTTTGGCAGCAAAAGGGGAACCAACAAAATATGAGGCAGGTGGTCATAATGTTATGCCTGTTCAGTGTATATGAGGTGTCTGTAGAAGAGTTTTTTTTATTTCTACTCCATGATGTTCAGCCGTTTTCTTCAGCACATGACTCCTCACCTCCAAAGCGAATGGGCTCCTCTACTTTAACCCACTGGGAGCTGGGCAGAGCCACCAACACGCCTTTCTCCCTGCGCATCAGGCGCATAGTGATGACATCACCAGGCACATACTGACGAGTCTCCATGGCAACAACACTGAGAAAGAAGACGAGAACTTGTCAGAGTTTCGGTCTAAGAACCCTAAAACAATCAACATTAACTTTCTGCTTTCTATCTGAAATCCTTCCCTACACGTACCTCTTGAGGTCCACGCTGTGCACAGCCTCGTAGCAGATCGGACACTTGGACCAGGTTTTCTCACTCAGAGACAGGTAGTGCAGCATGCAGGGCCAGCAGTAGATGTGGCCACAGCGAGTGATGTGAGCCGCCACCGGAGGGTACAGACAGATCGGACATGACGGTACCTCGTGGCTGTAGATGCGCTGTATCGAAGAGAAAACCCAAAGTATGAACAAAAGCAATAAGGCTGATGCTCCTTCAGGGCTTGGAGCTCACAGAAATCCGAAACACTAGCAAAATGACCACACTTGACCTAAAACTGCATTGTGTATCTCGTGCCGTTAGATAACATCCAATCGGTTTAATTTTTCCATAGGTGTGGCTATAAAACGTGTCCATTCCTGTAAACACACATCATCATCAGGTTTTCTCTGATCACTCACCACTTGCTGCACACAGTCCCAGCTGACCAGAGTGTCAGGGTCAGTGAAGTGAGCTTGATAATCCTGGTCATCAATCACCACAAACTGGCAGCTGCGGAGATGAAAACGAGGAACGTCAGATCAGTCATGATGACACGGTGCGTTTAGGCTCTTACGTGACTGAGCTCCAAGACTCACTTGGCCTGCAGGAACAGCTCCTTGTTGAAGGGCTTGTGCTTGTGACCCCACTTGTTGCGGCGACCCCAGCACGAATGCCCGTCACCTCCAGAGCTGGCGTGGCCGCCACGTGGCTCAAAGGTAAAATTGAGCAAGTGGTTCAAACTGATCTTTTTGGGTCCAGAAAACTGAGCCGGGCTGAACTCGGCCCGGCGCGTCTCGGCTACCTGAGGAGAGGAGGACGGAAGGAACGACTTGAGCGACCAAAACAACTATAAAGAGCGATACTGTACACAATTCTCAACGTGGTGAGAGACTTACCTCTTCTCTTCTCCCACCGCCCATGAGCCCACCCTGTCTACCGCCTCCTCCACCTCTCTGGGGGGGTCTCTTGTCGAAATTCTTGCCTTTCTGTGGGTGGGTGCGACGGGGGCCGGGAAAATTTTCTGCTTTGGGGAAGGCAGGCTCCCGCTTACGGTTGTAGCGCTTGGAGCTGCCATTATTCTTCGCATCTTAAATGGGGAAAAAAAAGCAGAAACATTAAACTCTGCACTGTATCAGTGTGCAGTATATCATAACTGCTGTAAAATATAACATATGTAATACATACAACGTAACTAAAATATCTAAAACTTTTTTCCATAAATAAAAAAGGATACCCAAAAGGGGTTTGTATTTTATAAAAATTAATAAGAGCTACATAAATTATGTACGATTATATAAAACTATACATCTCTTACACCAAATGGTTCAGATCCGAACAAATAAACACTACACGTGACATCAAATAAAGTTTTATCAAGTCAAATAAACGCATAGGGAATTCTGTTCATCGTTGATGGTCAGGAAACAAGACTAAGATGCTTCTTGCATATTTTGCGGTAGTTTTATCACAACACTCGCTGGAGTTAGACCCAGCATCTCTTCATGGCTCACGTCATGTTTATCTGGTTGAAAGTACAGTGTTGCTTAAACTCTGAGTGCAATTAAGTTTAATACCTCATGTGTCATGATAGGAGTGTACTGGGTGTCAGCTTGCAGCTTATCAGTCAAGCGCAGAAAAGCTCAGAACACATTAGGACCAAAACACACACGTTTACGCCAAACCACTTATAAAATACGTCTCTTTGTCCTGCGCGGTCACTGTAAACTCGATCCTGTCCAGAGTCTCTCCATGAGCTTCCAGGGTTTTCTTGAGTCATGTGGCAGAACAGGAATAGCCCCGGAGCGGCACTTTATATTTATACAAGGACGTGTTCTTCAGGCCACACGCTGACCGCTTATAAACGTTAATATGGTCATCATAAACATTTTTATTTACGGCATAATCTGAAATCTAATCTACAGATGATCAGTCTGACTTCAGGAACCTTTGGACAAGTGTATTAAATTCTCAGTGGTAATGAATTCTCGTTTCTGATTGGTCAGTTGATTTGTTTCCTATAACACCAGCTCTGAAAGTAGTTCCGGTTCCAAGGCAGGTTTACACTTGTATTAATCCGCATATTGTTTATAGTCACAGCTCGATCATGGAGACTGCAATAAAAAAACACGACATGTAATAGTTGATGAAGTGGTAAAGTTTTCTGTTTGTTTGTTTATTTGTTTAACAACGCAACCAAGTTTTCATGACAGACGAGTTTGCATGTTTTTTCTCCTCGAGCACTTCTGTGATTAATCTCATGAGAAAGATGACCATGAAGAAGCAGTAAAATGTGACAAACGGATAAAAAGTGATTTGTTTTGGTTCATGTGGAATAAAACACTTATTTTTTCTACATCAGCACGTTGTACTCTGGCGTGAGTGTGTGCGCTTATGAAGCAATGCGCTAGCCAAACGTTGTACGTGAACCAATAACCTTAGCTAGCTAAAATTAGTTTATTTTTTACATTTCTTTTAGACAAAGAAAGTCATTTTTTAAATTAATTTACAGTTTCCAAAGTGAACCTTGTGGATATATAGAACCACATTTAAAACTAAAAATAAAACATTTGTCTTTGAACCAGTGCGTCATGGACTTTACAGAACTGCTGTCCCGTTAAGGTTGTATTCCAAACGCAGCTCTGCTCCCTATATAGGCGTCCTGTCATGTAGTCTACACGAATTAGGGATACTGAGGCCTACGTAGTGCCCTAAACACCAATAGGAAGCCATTTGGGACACCACGTGACCCGGGGCCTACGAACGTCATGTCGAATAGGGAAAAACAAAAACAAACATTTGCGGAACAGCTCGGAAAGCTGCAAATATGAACATATAACAGATTATTTTTTAAAAATGATTCGGCTTAACCACAAGGTAAAATAAATGTGTTTACCTGTTTTAGTTTTAGAATCGGTTGGCGCTGGGCCTGTGGAGCTTGAACGGGGCGGGACCTTGGTGCTGGCGTTCGGGTTTTTCTCCATATCTCTGGGTGAAGGACTGAGGCCGAACTTCGGGAAGAGAGCAGCCGAGCTCTCTAGCATTAAACGGGACAAGAAATGAAAAAAGCGGGTTGTTACAAGAGGTGCGGGTCAGGCGGCGAGGGCCCTTGCTCATGTCTGTCAAATCCGGATACTCCATTACGGCGACATCTTGACCACAAAACAAACCGAGAAAAAAAACAAGAGACACCAAATCCAAAATGTCTCCAAAGAAGCTTTAGTGAGAAGATTGGCGCGCAAAAAGCGGGGGTTAACCCCGGGAAATGTGTTTTTTCCCCTGGTTGCGGGAACTTTTGCGCCCCACAGAGCGTTATCCGCTCTCCAGCTGTGGGAAAACGGATAAATAAATGGGTTTTTAGGCCCAAATTTCCGATAACGCTAAACGAAATCTCTCTTGTGGCGACAGGTCGCCAAACAGGAACCGTAAATACCCGGATGACGCTTTTATACGGCTTTCACGGATCACAAGTGCGCATGTGCGACTATAAGCGTTTCTGATTGGTGGGAATGTTTGCACGTGAAAGAAATGACAGCGCGCATGTAGTCAGAGAAATACCGTCTCCTGGGTTGTGATTGGCTCATACGCATGTCGCAAGCTAATAGCCAATCGCAGCGTAATGTTTGGGACGCTTCTAGCCAATTGTACGGCGTTGGCAGAAAACGGGTGGGATTGAAAATAACGTGAATGGAACGCGAATGCTTTCCATTCCGACAAGACATGGCGTAATAAAACTGTTATTATTGTGTTAGTTCTTATAATAAGTAGCGTCCTATTTACATACCATGCAAACATGCCGAAACTAATGTTTTATTACTTGTATGTGTCGTCACTAATAACCAAAAGTTATATTTCACGCAGCAGAGAATGTAATAAAATGGTTATCATTGTGTTGTTATAATAGTAGCTCTTTTACATGTGTATTTTATTGCATACATATATAAATTACTAGTGATTTTATATGTTTATATATATATATATATATATATATATATATATATATATATATATATATATATATATACACATTCAATAAAATACACATATAAAAACTACTATTGTTTTTTATATATATATATATATATATATATATATATATATATATATACACATTCAATAAAATACACGTATAAAAACTATTGTAATCTTCCAAAATCGTGTAATATCAGGCCTGCTAGAAGATTTGTGGGCTCAAGCACAAGGTTTCCTCTTTATCTACCACTCTCGCAATCTCTGACTATCCCCCCATCATCTGTTTTTCTCTCTCTCTCTCTCTCTCTAAGAGATCATTATATGTGGAAATACAGAAAACTGGAAATTGTGTTTAGTTTTTAAACCTTTAAAGTGAAGTTGCCATTACGATTAAACAAAGTTGATTTAAAACTCAAAAACTCTTTCTTCCTCACCGTCCCTCTCTCTCTCTCTCTCTCTGTTTTATTAATGTAACTCATCTTCTCTAACAATCGTAACACAGTAACACCTCATTTTAAGAGTTACTTACATCACTTTAGTAGCATGTAAACATTTTTAAGAACAGATTGAAAATGATGATTTTCTTAGCCAACGTCAGCTAGCTAGAAAATGGTAGCAGAGACGGTTGTAACTCAAAGCCCATGGTGAAAAAGCCATAGGTGTGAAAATGATAAAACAAATTTGGTATTTTACATATTCATTAATAATGCTGTACTTACCGTTGTGAGTTATTGGGGGAAAAAGGGAAAGTTTTAATTACTATTAATTAAATAGTAATTGATGGTTCAACACCATCATCCCAACACTCCTCCAGACCAAACTAACCCAGCTCTCTGTCCCTAGCTCTATCTGTCAGTGGATCACCAGCTTTCTGACAGATAGGCATCAGCTAGTGAAACTGGGGAAATTCATGTCAAACAGCCGCACCACCAGCACTGGCGCCCCCCAGGGTTGCGTCCTCTCCCCACTGCTCTTCTCCCTTTACACCAATGACTGCACCTCTACTGATCCATCTGTCAAGCTCCTGAAGTTCGCGGACGACACTACAGTCATCGGCCTCATCCAGGACGGTGATGAGTCTGCTTACAGACAAGAGCTGTAATCTGGAGCTCAACATGCTCAAAACAGTGGAGGTGATAGTGGACTTCAGGAGGAACACCCCTGCACTCCCCCCTCTCACCATCATGAACAGCACTGTACCAACAGTGGAGTCATTCAGGTTCCTGGGCACCACCATCTCTCAGGACCTGAAGTGGGACACTCACATAGACGCCACTATCAAAAAGGCCCAACAAAGACTGTACTTCCTTCGGCAGCTGAGGAAGTTCAACCTGCCACAGGAGCTGCTAATACACTTCTACTCAGCCGTCATCGAGCCTGTTCTGTGCACGTCTATAACCGTTTGGTTTGCTCAGCTACAAAATCAGACATCAGAAGACTTCAGAGAACGGTTCGGACTGCTGAAAGGATTATTGGCGCTCCCCTGCCCACCCTTCAAGAACTGTATACATCCAGAGTGAGGAAAAGGGCTCTGAAAATCACTCTGGACCCCTCACATCCAAGCCATCTCCTTTTTGACCTTTTGCCATCTGGCCGACGCTACAGAGCAGCAAATACCAGGACAGCCAGGCACAAGAACAGTTTCTTCCCCCAAGCAGTCTACCTTTTGAACAGTTGAATGTTCCCAACATTGGGCAATAATAAAAAAAAAATAATAAAAATTGCAATAACCTCATATTTATTACCACACCCACATCCCTACATCTCAACTCATTCTATTCTATTCTGTATATACAAATACTTTATTTTCCTATTTAAATGTTTTTTATTTCTCATTCTATTTTTTTTGTTGCTGTTATTTGTATTGTTGTTGTTATCTCTGTGCACTGGAGTTTGTGACACTAAAACAAATTCCTTGTATGTACAAACAGACTTGGCAATAAAGCTCTTTCTGATTCTGATGTTTTAATGCTTTATTACATTTTATCCGTTGTCTCTAACAATCATGCTGTTTTGTGTAAACGACTTAGCATTGACGACTTAGCATTGACACAGTAACAAAAATCAGACATTTTAAGAGTAACGACGATTTTCTTTTTAATATTACAGCGCAAAAAACCCCCCCAAAAAAAACCTTCAGTCTATGATCACAATTAAGCATAAAATATTTAGGAAAAGTGTTTTTACAGCAAGTTTGGAAAAGTTTATAAGGTGTATCTTTACAGTAAATATAATACAGATAACGTAACAAATAACTTGAATCGTGCGTCTCTGCATGTCTTCAGCGTGAGGTGTAGTCAGGTTTCCTCCTTTCCGTCTTCATCGTCGTCGTCGTCGTCGTCTACTCCTCTGCATTTTTTGATCGAACAGCTCATCACCGCCCTCCTCACTTCCTGTTTCTCAGCTGGAGAAATGAGAAAGATGAGAGAAAGGGTCGAAAACATAGGAATATGCTATAGTGATATTCACACAAATCATTTCTGGAAATTTCCCATGAAATTATAATTCAAAGAATTTAAAATTCCCTTCCATATGTCATGCTGTGTGTACTGTATTGTACACTCTAGAGATTTCTGCACAGACTGAAAACAGTCGCAAACAGCTTCGTACACAGACTAAAACTAAAAAAAGACTAAAACGCCATGAAGGCGTGACGAGAGGAGCCGAGAGAAGAGAAGAGCTTACCCTCTGTCTTACAGTGTGGCAGCATTCGGCACAACTGCTGTCTCCCGTATCGCACGAGGAACTTCTGACATGTTCTGATGGTGCCTGTGGAGGAGAGAGATAGAGAGAGAGAGAGAGACAGATGGGGGGGCAGACAGAGAGGGGAGGGAGAGAGAGAGAGACAAATGTGGGGGGAAAGACAAACAGAGGGGGAGTCAGACAGATGGGGAGAGAGACAGACAGAGGGGGAAGAGAGACAGACAGAGGGGGAAGAGAGACAGACAGAGGGGGAAGAGAGACAGACAGAGGGGGAAGAGAGACAGACAGAGGGGAAGAGAACAAGACAGACAGACAGAGGGTGGGTCAGACAGACAGGTAGATGGGGGAGAGAGAGAGACAGAGAGAGAGAGAAAGAGAAAGGTTCAATCTAGCTAATGATGGACCTCCTTCATCACTCAGCTGCCAGATTCATGAAACGTTCTTCCTAATTTTCTTCTTATTTTCCTTTCCTAACAAAATGTGTTCCTAAGATTCTTTTCAAAATTCAATACTTAAATGTAGTTTTAAATGTTCTTAAAGAAATCTATAAATCATTTATTAAAAGTTATGATAACCGCCTGTACGAGACGCAGTGACTCCACACGCTGCTCCACGTCCTCTTACCTCCCACGTGTATACAGTTGAAGAAACACTGCACTTTCTGACCCTGGCTCCAGATGCTGCTGATGAAGGGCAGAGCTGACCACAGGAGCTGAAAGTGGGCTTTCCGAAAGCGCAGGATCACTACGCCGGTGTACGCGTTCAGGTACGTCACTGAAACACACACATACACACATCAATATTCATAACATTCATTTATTTCTTGTATTAAATCTGTATAAGAAATGTGAACCATACGTTCAGAGTTCATGAAGTTACCTTCATGCATGACTTTTATAAACAAAAGAGGTATTCTTGCTCACATGAGTAAAGGGTAAAACACCGCATGTGGTGCTGCTACAGGAATATAATCAACGATGCCATGCTTATTTTGCAATTACGGCACATCCACACCCGTCTTATTCGTCTTACACCACAGCAATATGACGATGTTCTTGTTTTTTCCCCCTTAAATAACGTCACGTCACAGATCTTATTTATTGTTGCATCTCTCTCTCTTCAAGAAGAAGAAAAATCACATGTAAGACGAGTAAACTCCTCTGTCCTGAAGAAATCTTAAACTTCTAGCTTTACCTCTGACTGCTAGAAAGCGCTGACACTGGAGACTCCTTCCATACAGCTGTTACTATGGAAACCACGACGGATTAGAAAGAGCACGTTAATATAAACGTGTGATTCGTAGCTGCAAGACTGTGAGAGCTGTTCTAGAAAATTCAACAGCACAAATCTCTCTCATTCTCCTTCACTGAAGTTTCATTTCTTTATTATTATTAGTAGTAGTAGCAGTAGTATTAGTAGCGTTCACCCGTATGGCTCTAAAAGTCCTTCAGAGATTTTTTGTTTGTTTGTTTTTAGCTTCTTTTTTTTTTTAGGTACAAGACAAAGTACACACCTGTAGATCCGATGCTGAAGAGAGCAGCTCCGTACTCTCCATGCGCTTTAATCACCGCCGCCTTCACCGCCTGATAAATGGCTTTCTCCTCCAACAAGCGCAAACTGCTGGAGTCTGAAACACACACCTCACACAGCAGATACCTGAAACACACACACACGACTTTAAAATAACACTGTAAGCATGTAGTAACATGCTCGCTCTCTCTCTCTCTCTCTCTCTCTCTCTCACACACACACACACACACACACACACACACACATACACACACACGTCTTTAAAATAACACTGTAAGCATGTAGTAACATGCTCGCTCTCTCTCTCTCTCTCTCTCTCTACACACACACACACACACACACACGTCTTTAAAATAACACTGTAAGCATGTAGTAACATGCTCGCTCTCTCTCTCTCTCTCTCTACACACACACACACACACACACACACGTCTTTAAAATAACACTGTAAGCATGTAGTAACATGCTCGCTCTCTCTCTCTCTCTCTCTCTCTCTCACACACACACACACACACACACACGTGTTTAAAATAACACTGTAAGCGTGTAGAACTCACTTTCTTTCACTCTCTCTCTCACACACACACACTCTCACACACACACACTCACACACACTCTCACACACACACACACACACACTCTCTCTACACACACACACACACACACACTCTCACACACACTCACACACACGATATAATTATAATGTTCACCTGGCTTTTATCCGCACCATGCTCACAGATCGCGCGCGCGTGCTACACAGCCCAAAATATTTCCATTCTCTTCCGGGTTTTTTTTATTTATTTTTTTTTTATTTTACTTTTGGACCAATCACAAAACAGACGTCACCTTACGTCACCGCGTATGTAAATTTATGAATCGACTTCTGGACTTTATCGATACAAATTGATAACGATTTAAAGAAAAAACAAAACACATTAGAACAAATATATATATATATATTTGCTTGCTATTGTCTTAACATAGAAAAGAAAATAATTATAAAAAATGTTTACAAAAATTTCTAATCCTATCGTGTCCGACAGATGGCGCTATAACAACTAATTTAATGGGAAGGATATATATATAGATATTAATAAAAAATAAATAAACAAACAAATAACTACTACTACTACTGCTAATAATAATAATAATAATAATAATAATAATAATAATAATAATAGTAATAATAATAATAATTGTATTATATTTATATAATACATTTATTTATATTTATCATTTATGACATATGCTTACATTTTAATGTCACCTAAACATTCAATAAAATAAAATAAATAAATAAAAATTCAATCTCGTCTTTAAATTGAAGCATTTTTATTAAGAAAAAATACACCTGACCACAGGATTTATTTCTTTATGCAATAAAAATTTTATTTCATTTAATAATTTATTTTGTCTGAATTAACAACAATAACAACAACAAAAAAAATAATAATAATAATAATAATAATAATAATAATAATAATAATAATAATAATAATAATAATAATAATAATTCAACTCTTCTAGGAAGGCTTTCCACAAGGTTTAGGAGTGTGTTTATGGGAATTTTTGACCGTTCCTCTAGAAGCACATTTATGAGGTCAGGCACTGATGTTGGACGAGAAGGTCTGGCTCACAGTCTCCGCTCTAATTCATCCCAAAGGTGTTCTATGGGGTTGAGGTCAGGACTCTGTGCAGGCCAGTCAAGTTCCCCCACACCAAACTCACTCATCCATGTCTTTATGGACCTTGCTTTGGTCACTGGTGTGCAGTCATGTTGGAACAGGAAGGGGTCATCCCCAAACTGTTCCCACAAAGAGCATGAAATTGTCCAAAATGTCTTGGTATGCTGAAGCATTAAGAGTTCCTTTCACTGGAACTAAGGGGCCGAGCCCAACACCTGAAACACAACACCTGAATTCAATGATCTGGAGGGGTGTCCCAAAACTTTTGGCAATATAGCATGTGTGTCAGCAATATAAAATGCATTGCTCACATTACCCGACAGATGGCGCTACAGGAACAGAGGAAAAATGAATAACTGGTATTTTAAAACATGAAGTATTTGAAGTAGGTCTGCTAACAATAAAGGATTCTGTAAATTATGCCTAAAGGATTCAGCCCAGCTTGGTGGATTATTTGTTTGTTTGTTTTATTATTTAGCAAAACAAATGATGTTAATAAACCAAATGATGTGTTCGGGTGTGAGTGTGTGATGACCAAGACATCCTCAGACATTAGCCTGACATCTTTCTTTCTTTCTTTCTTTCTTTCTTTCTTTCTTTCTTCCTTTCTTTCTTTCTGTCTGTCTGTATGTCTTTCTTTCTTTCTTTCTTTCTTTCTTTCTTTCTTTCTTTCTTTCTTTCTTTCTTTCTTTCTTTCTTCCTTTCTGTCTGTCTGTATGTCTTTCTTTCTTTCTGTCTTTCTTTCTTTCTTTCTGTCTGTATGTCTTTCTTTCTTTCTTTCTTTCTTTCTTTCTTTCTTTCTTTCTTTCTTCTTCTTTTCTTTCTTTCTGTCTTTCTTTCTTTCTTTCTTTCTTTCTTTCTTTCTTTCTTTCTTTCTTTCTTTCTTTCTTTCTTTCTTTCTGATCAATCATTATTGCAATCATTCAGTGTTCAATTCTTCTTGGCCTTTTTTCGTGACCACGCCTCTCTCGTAATCTGATTGGTCCGAGATGAAATTGATTGACGTCCCGCCCTGTGCATGCTCTGCGTGTGTGTGTGTGTGTGTGTGTTTTTGTACGCGCTGAGACATGGAGCGGTGAAGTGGCGTGTGACGGAGGTCGGTCTGTGCCTGCAGGTGCTCGCGCTGCGTCGTCTAAACAACAACAACAACAACAACAACAACAACAACAACAAAAACCCGGAAATCTGCAGTGGGGATCATTTTATATTGTATGCATATTTTATTATTTTGTATTGAAATGCTTCTGCTGTGGAAGGACGCGATGCGGATGGTCAGGTGCGTGGTCGCGGTGCTCGTCCTCAGCCAGCACGTCAGCGCTCTGAGTAACAAGGTAAGGTGAAGTCTCGCTAAACTATTGCCACCTTCTGTGTTTATCCAGATCTCTGCTCTCCACATGCACAACATCTCAACCTCAGATGCATTCTTTTGCATTCGACTTTTCCTTTATAAACCGAAAACAGACCTTCTTACTCGAGTGTGTGCTCTGCTCAAGCTGCAGGAGGTGAACAAGAACTCTTTAGACCTCTGAGATGTTTCATGCGTGACATTCATTCCAGAGAGATTTCCAAACATCCCTCTTTGGAGAATAAAGTGCGACCATGAGTTTCTCTTAAAGCGTCCTTTTATTCGCTTCTGGCTAAACAACATCGAGGAACATGAACAGATATTATATTCAGTTTCTTCTTTATTCACGCAGGACACGACAGATCTGTGTACAACTGATGCAGCTGACAGAGGAGACGGAATGAAAGAGAGAGAGAGAGAGAGAGAGAGAGAGAATAGAATAGAAAGTGTTAGAGAGAGAGAAGAGAGAGAGAGAATAAAATAGAAAGTTTTAGAGAGAGAGAAGAGAGAGAGAGAATAAAATAGAAAGTTTTAGCGAGAGAGAGAGAGAGAGAGAGAGAGAGAGAACAGTAAATGGGAGAAAAAAACAGATAGAGAGATAAAATGAGAAAGAAAGAGACAGGGAGAAAAGAAAGTGTGAAAGACCGATACAGAGATAGAACGAGGATGAGAGAGACAGACAGAGAAAGCAAGTGAGAGAGACAGAGAGAACAGAAAGTGTTAGAGAGAGACAGAGGGATAGATTGAGAGAGAGAGAGAACAGAAAGTGTTAGAGAGAGACAGAGGGATAGATTGAGAGAGAGAGAACAGAAAGTGTTAGAGAGAGAGAGACAGATAGAGGGATAGATTTAGAGAGAGAGAGAGAGAGAGAGAACAGAAAGTGTTAGAGAGAGAGACAGATAAAAAAGAGAGAGACAGAAAGAGAGAGAAAAAAATTTGGGGAGAGAAAAGAGAGAACAGAAAAGTGTAGAGAGAGAGAGAAAAGATTTTGAGAGAGAGACAGATAAAAAGAAAAGAGAAAAAGGAAAACATAAAGTGTTAGAGAGACAGATAGGGAGAGAGAGACAGATAGAGAGAGATCGAGAGAAAGAGAGAGAGAGAGAGAGAGAACAGAAAGTGTTAAAAGAGAGAAAATAGAGAGATAGATCGAGAGAGAGAGAGAGAAACAGAAAGTGTTAGAGAGATAGATCGAGAGAGAGAAAGAGAGAGAACATAAAGTGTTAGAGAGAGAGACCGATAGAGAGAGAGACAGATAGAGAGATATATCGAGAGAGAGAGAGAACAGAAAGTGTTAGAGCGAGAGACAGATAGAGAGAGAGACAGATAGAGAAAGAGAGACAGAAACCAACCAAGATTGAGGTGATTAATGTTATTCCCGTTGCTCTTCAGTTCTTCCTGCTCTGCTTTTCCTGCACTAATGCACCTTGTCCTGTTCATCAGGTGATTTGGAAGAGGAAAGTCCTCATACCTCACGGCTCAGTGGCACACCGTGACCCGAGCTGAGATCCTCGGGGTCATTAACTCGCCCCCGCAGTGCCGTTCCAACCGTGATGGCTAATTTGTTTAGTGCGAGTAATTGGAGAGAATGTATTTGAATTGGCTGAAATATTTCTGGGGTCACGTCGCACTTGCAGCCTGGTTATAGAGAGCTTTAGTGGAGCTCATTATGGGAGGAAACCAGTGCAGGTTTTGAAATGAGGCTCTTAAGAGAATCGTTGACATTTAAACCTCTCTGTAGATGCGTGTAACTCGGAGAAATCCACTTGAGGAATGTGAGTACTGAATTGTTCATGCGTTAAAGCACGTGGATTCATTTGGCATGGCTTAAAAGAGAGATGAAATCCAGCCCATGCACAGAGATGGATGGTTTGAGAGATTAATGATCAAGTTGGGATTTGAACCCAGAACTTCTCGAACTGGTCAATAGAGCAAAAAAATGAGAGAGAGAGAGAGAGAGAGAGAGCGAGAGCGAGCGAGCGAGCGAGAGCGAGAGAACGAGAGAACGAGAGAGAGAGAGAGATGAAAAGTCAGAGGCAAAGCAGAGAGTTGGTCTGATCAAGGCTGATAGAGATAGACAGAAAGAATACAGTGAGAGAGAGAGAGAGAGAGGTTGAGAAAAGGACAGAGATTGTAGGAGACAGACACAGAGAGAGGTAGAGAAGGAGAGACAGATTGAGAGAGAGAGAGAAGGTTGAGAGACAGGCAGAACAAGAGAGTTACTACAGTGAGAGAGAGAGACAGGTTGAGAGAAAGACAGAGTCTCTTAGACTGATAGAGAGATAAACACAAAGAGAGTCAGGTTAAGAGAAATAAAGAGAGAGTGAGAGAAAGAGAGAGAGACTGATCAAATGTGACAGATAAAGAGAGACTGAAAAAGCACGAAAGACAGACAGGTTGAGAAGCAGAGAGAGACAGAAAAAGACAGACAGAGTGACAGTGAGTGTTACAGAGAATCTGATAGAGAGAGACAGAGAAAGACAGTGACAGTGAGTGTCAGAGAGAAACAGAGAAAGACAGACAGGTTGAGAGAAAGACGTAGTGACAGTGAGCATCAGAGAGCGACAGAGACAGACAGACAGGTTGAGAGAAAGACAGAATGACAGTGAGTGTCAGAGAGCGACAGAGACAGACAGACAGGTTGAGAGAAAGACAGAATGACAGTGAGAGACAGAAAGACAGACAGGTTGAGAGAAAGACAGAATGACAGTGAGTGTCAGAGAGAGACAGAGAAAGACAGAGTGACAGTGAGTGTTACAGAGAGTCTGATAGAGAGAGACAGAGAAACACAGACAGGTTGAGAGAAAGACAGAATGACAGTGAGAGACAGAGAAAGACAGACAGGTTGAGAGAAAGACAGAATGACAGTGAGTGTCAGAGAGAGACAGAGAAAGACAGAGTGACTGAGTGTTACAGAGAGTCTGATAGAGAGAGACAGAGACAGACAGACAGGTTGAGAGAAAGACAGAATGACAGTGAGTGTCAGAGAGCGACAGAGAAAGACAGACAGGTTGAGAGAAAGACAGAATGACAGTGAGTGTCAGAGAGAGACAGAGAAAGACAGAGTGACAGTGAGTGTTACAGAGAGTCTGATAGAGAGAGACAGAGAAAGACAGACAGGTTGAGAGAAAGACAGAATGACAGTGAGTGTTACAGAGAGTCTGATAGAGAGAGACAGAGAAAGACAGACAGGTTGAGAGAAAGACAGAATGACAATGAGTGTCAGAGAGAGACAGAGAAAGACAGACAGGTTAAGAGACAGACGGAGTGACAGTGAGTGTCAGAGAGAGTGTGATAGAGAGAGACAGTGAAAGACAGACAGGTTGAGAGAAAGACGGAGTGTCAGTGAGTGTCAGAGTGAGACAGAGAAAGACAAACAGGTTGAGAGAAAGACGGAGTGTCAGTAAGTGTCAGAGAGACAGAGAAAGACAGACAGGTTGAGAGAAAGGCAGTGATTGTCAGAGAGAGACAGCAAAAGACAGACAGGTTGAGAGAAAGACAGTGACAGTGAGTGTCAGAGAGCGTCTGATAGAGCGAGACAAAGAAAGACAGACAGGTTGAGAGAAAGACGTAGTGACAGTGAGTGTCAGAGAGAGACAGAGAAAGACAGACAGGTTGAGAGACAGACAGAGAGAGCAGGTGCTTTGATGATTGTTTCTTGGCTAAATGAACATCTAGTACAGAAATGGCTTTTCTCTCACATTCCTCACACGGAGTGTGTCTCTGGCACCTGTCTGTCTGCACAAACCGTCTCGCTGCTCACATTTCCACATGTCCTGATCTCTCCATTTATGGCTTTTCAGTCAGTAATCAGGCAGAAAGTTGAAAGTCGTGTCTGGAGTGTTACATGTGGTCTGGATTGAACAAATCGAGTGCAGACCAGCGGCTATTATTATTATTAATCTTTCTGTCCTTTGAACTCGACAAAACAAAAAAACGAGTGTTGAAAAACCTGTCAAACAACGCACATCTGTAATCAAAACAAAACTGGAAAAAACCCGGCCTGTTTACCTCAGAGGCACTGAGAGGTTTAGCAACAGTAACGGTCACATTCTGGATTGTGTCTTATTTCTTTAGTTGAACGTTTAATAAATAAAAATCTAACGTAAATTTCAAGATAGAACCCAAACTGGCTAAACACTAACTAGCGGTCATGCTTGATTTATGTTTTGCTAATTTCTTAATGTCCTTAATGTGTATTTGTGGTTCAATATTCCCTCAGAAATGACCTTATTCGACGATATTGTATTATACTCACTTAACGAAATGAGGATATTTCTGACTGACCTAAATACTTTACCTCACTTTAAAAAAAAAAAAAATGAAGTAAAATTATATTCAGTCAAGCAGATTGACTGTAGAAATGACACAAAAGGATTGAGAACGTCAACTTTTACCTCAGATGTGTTGGTAAATTTGTAAAAATAAGACTAAAAGTACACCGTAAATGCACTTAGCATTAACTGCTAGCTTCCAATCACATTTGTAGCTAGCATCACACTCAACACGCTGCATGCTTTATGTACAGTAATCTTTATCCCTTTCTTCTACCTTTATTCCTCCTTTCTTTCTTTCTTTCTTTTTTTCTATGATCCCCTTATCAGTTGAAAAGCGATCTTTTTTTAGTCGTGAAGCACCGTACAACGTTTACAAACAACGTTTTCTTTAAGCCCTTTATCACATTTTTCAGCTCCTTGTGAAAGAAAGGTTTCAGGAAATCTAAATCTAGTTCTGTTCGTTATCTCGACTTGTTTTCTCAGGATCATGTGAATGCGAGGCCTTGATCCCGGACAGAATAACTGATGGATTTGTGTGAATAAATAGAGACGTGTTATTTTGTGTCCTTGGAGCTTGAGAGAACGTCGGAACAACGTTGATGTAATGTTTGAATCAGGTGTGTTTATTTTTTTATTTTATTTATTTATTTATTTTTTTTTAAATGTTCAACTAATGGTTTTGAGACACACTTTGTAGAAATGTTAGCATGATGCGATTGGGTGTGTGTGTGTGTGTGTGTGTGTGTGTGTGGGCACTGAGCCCAGGACTGTAAGAGGAGGAGACGGATCGACTCCACTGGGGTTAAAAACAATGTAGTTTTGCTTACACAGCTGTAGCTCTTTGGAGTGCCACTGCCTCTCCCACACCACACCAATACACCCTGCCCTCTCTCACACACACACACACACACACACACACACACACAAACACACACACACTGACTCTGTGTAGGAGTTAGACTGCCCTTTAACCCTCATTCCATCTGATAGTCACGCTTTCTTTGCCCTAACTAATTACATGATCGCTGCTTTGTGATTATGGAAAACCCCCCACACTATAGTTTCAGAAAACCTGATCAATAAAGATCTCCTAACAGCAATGAAATCCAAATGACTCACAAGTGTATTTTAGACAAGATGTGGGGGGGGGGAAGAAAATGTCTCCACACAGTTGATTTATTTTTATTTATTAGTTACAACATCTGAGAGTTACAGAAGAACTTTCAGACAGTAAAACCTTTTTTTAAGATTTAACATAATGAATTT
Organism: Hemibagrus guttatus; assembly: GCA_033459395.1. Taxonomy (NCBI): domain Eukaryota; kingdom Metazoa; phylum Chordata; class Actinopteri; order Siluriformes; family Bagridae; genus Hemibagrus; species Hemibagrus guttatus. The sequence continues at coordinate 2,159,881 of JAUCMX010000007.1, read as the reverse complement.
ATATTATTTATATCATTTAATGCTAAATCATATCAAATTTTAATTTGAGATTTTATTTTTTATATTATTTTATTATTGTTTTATTTTTCAATATATATTATATATATAAAACTTAGTATAATCCTTTTATTAATCCATTAATTACTTTTTTAAAACTATTTTCTAAAATTATTATTATATATATTTATTATATAAGATTTTGAGGTTATTATTTTTTATTTTTACTACAGCCACACTAGAATTTTGATGTGAAAATGTGACTAGAAGTGACTAGAAGTGGCTGTATATATATACATATATATATATATATATATATATATATATATATATATATATATATATATATATATATATATATATATATATATATATATATATATATATATACATATATAGTAAGTGCTCATTCACAGCCACTTCTATAGTGGATAACAACCGGTTAAAGAAAACATGTTCTTATTTATCAGAAGTTTCAGGTAAAAAGGGACGTTTATTTAACTTTTAAGGAAGGAGTCTCCAGTGTCAGAGGTAAAGTCTGAGGAGTTTTTTTGTCCATTAGCGACACAGCTTGTGTCCAGTAACCTAAACTAATGAACACCGTAGCAGAAATAGAAATGATGAAAGGAAGGGAGGAGCGATGTGGAAAGTTGGAAGTTTTTCCAGAAGAAACGGTCGTCAAGGAAGCTTAAATGTTTACCTGAGAATCTTGATTCTAGTTTGTCTGGAAATGACAATTGCTTCAGGGTGACTTTGTTAAATTTAGATGTGAAAGGTGAAAATTTGAGGTAAAAGTGAGCAGAGCTTTCTTTGAGCATTTTCACGCTTAAAATAAACAGCTAATAGCAAAAGGAAGGATTATAAATGAACCTTTTGGCACAATTTGCTTTGAAAACCTGAGGTAAAAATTGCTTGTAAACATGGTGACAAGGTCAGATACTGGACCTGATTGGTTATTCTGGTCAGCTTATATTTTCTTAGTTTAACCATTTTAGTGTTATATATCCCAAGCAAAACATTAATACCTTGCATGAAACTGTAATCGTATGATGTAAGTAGTTAAAACTGAAGTTAAATAAAACCCCAATGCCACCCGAAGCTCTGTTCCTGAGGGACCGGATCGGAAAATAAACATAAACACGTGTGACCTTTTCTGACAGCATCTGCAGTGACCACGACATGTACCATCCAGACCGCAGAAGGACTTGTATATCGGTGAAAAGAAATAGCCACCAAACCTTGCAATGCTGCCTGAGGGAACAAACACTAACATAGATACTTTTGAGTGTGTGTGGTGACTCTTTAGCGCTAAATGAGCAGGAAACCTGTAGGCTGTGTGCCAGACGCAAAACGGTGGCACACGGTTAGCTTCTGAAAAACGTCCAGCGTTATTTTAGCCTGCGGACTGCCGAAGAATCTGACGGTCTCTGGATGTTTGGGAAATCTGACCGTCTGCAGCTGTCCCTACTGACTTTTTTTTTTTTTTTTTAATCTCTGATTACATTTACTACAAGAGTCATAAATCTGTTAGTGCTTTATTCTCTGTTTTTCCTCCAATTTTTTTTTAAAGAAGGGATCGGATGGATGGAGTGCTAGCCGATTAGTGGTTAGCGTAGGCTTCAAAAAGCACTACGCAAAAGACCAAGGCAATTAGCTGAAACCTCACTATGATGCTAAGTTTATTATTTGTTTTTGCAGTACTGGCAAAATAGTGGAAAAAAGGGAGGGATGATAATATATATCTGAATAGCTAGGAATAACCTGCTGCTATTGGCTAATTACTGGTTACCATGAGGTAAAAAACAGAAACTGACTGTGGCACAAGGAAGCTAAACATCACTAAATTTATCCTTTTTTTTCTATACTAAAGAAAAGTAGTAAAGAAAAATCTTAAATTTTTAGTAATGTAGCTTAAGTAGCAACATTAGCATATGCTGAAAGACTAAGATGCTAAACAAGTAGGAGCATAATTTTATGCTTTGTTTTAATTTTGTTTGATTTTTATTGTTATATTTTATAATTTTCTAAACTTTATGCTTACATTTTTATTTATTTTTTCTTAGATTTCTTTGTTAACTTTATGCTTAATTTTCTGTTATATATTTTACATTTTTACACATTTTATACTTTATTTTTTTTAATTGTTTTTGTCATGCTTTACTTCTCTAAATAGGCCGGATTTTAGATTTGTACATGTGTATATTTGTTGATAATCTACCTTTTCATTTCCAGGCTGCAAATTTGCAAGCCTAGCTAACTCGCCAACAAGCCAGTAAACAAAAAAAAAAGGCTGTAGTAATTACACCGTCTGATACACTTCCTCTTGCTGTGGATTTTGTTCGTAGAAAAATGTACAGCTTTATCAGTAAGTATTAGTATAGAAAAATCTTTTTTCTGAACTCACTCAGCTATTTAGCATTAATTCACTCTCTAGGATCTTGTGTGCTGTATGCTGTTTACAGGAACACCTGAATTTTAGATATCAAAATGCTAAATGTGTGTCAGCGTCCAAGAAAAAGATGAAATATAAACCAAAATGTGTTAGCTATGACTATTGTTTCACACACATGATAAATTAGTCCAAACTTGGCCACAATTTCACTCAAATTCTGAAGAGGTTTCATGATTAGCTTGCTAGGTGATCGGCTAATCGCTGGCTAGCACAGAACCCGACACCACGTTCTTGCTAAATATGGCTAATTTTACGCTTTCTTGTGTTACACACTTATTGAATGATGACATTTCTTTTAAAATAAAACAAAACACTATTCTGGCCTGCGGTCTGCCACAGAAGCTACCAGTCGCTGGATGTCGGCTTGATTTTGACCGCCAGCACTTTCTCAGAGTATGCCGCGTTCCTCAGAACTCGTTTTCACCTCTAATTCTGCTCGGTGTCATGTTCAGAGTCTCTGGATCGTCGCAGAGTCTCTCAGGGCTTGTGGAAAAGAGAAGAGGATATATCTGAGCTGCAGGATCCAGGATCAGGAGCCAGGGGAGAGATTAATATAAACAAAAAATTTAATAAAGATGATAAGACTGCACTTTGGAATAATAAACACAAGCGAGGAATTGTTGGCAGTGAACCAAAACACACTTGAATGCCTCTTTTTCAGTTTAATAGACAAAGAGCCAGCCTGTGATCAGACCTCGATTATATAAATAAATTGGAAGAATGCCCTGGATTGATGAAATGAATTAAATCTGGTGTTTGGTGGCTCGTTTAACTGCAGCTTAGATCATCAATAAGTTTAGTCTAGCTTGTAAGAAAACCGTTTCACATAGACACAACGCTCTTCAGCACATTTGAGCTGAAATACGGGTCATTTTCCTGTCCATTTCTGCGCTCGGTTAACGTTTAAACGTCATCGCTATGAATTTGTAGCCGTCCCATGAGTTTGCCGTCATCACAATTTTAAGAGTGCAACTAAAGAAATTTCTTTATTTTTTATCTGAAAAATCGAACCAGCTTCAGAATGCAGACCTTTTTTTTTATTCGCTCGATAAGCAGCAATAAATAATAAAAAAATATGCATAATAAACACAGTATCGAACATTATATCCTGTTTTCTGCTTATTATCAATCGTTGAGCAGGTGTTTGATGCTGTTTCTCAGCTGAATGTGTAAAAACCTGTCTTTTATTGTTTCTGTCCCTTTTATTACTTTATATTTGTACTTTTTCTTCTAAACACAACTGTATGTTTTTCATGAACAGCAGAATAGAGAATATTTTATTGTATCCTTCACATCATGGATCTATATGTCCAGATGGTCCGGTACAGAGACATATAAACAGCTTGAGCAGGAATGTTGTGGTGTACAACCAAAATCAACGAGTCCTTGCTAAACTAGTCTTGGGATCATTCTCACTCCCGGGCTAATGATGTGTCTCTAATGAGTCTTAAAACTCCAGTAGTGTTTACATTCTTTAGCCTGCTTTGGTATTTCTACTGATCTACTGAGATCTTTTTTGAGAATCTTTCTCAGTTCAACAGCAAAGTCAATGGTTTTCACAAGTCTTTCAAGTATCCTGACTCTGTAACCCATGTGTTCTTGGTTCTTTAATTGGTTTATTACGGTGGCCGAAAAACGTAAAACAAAAAGGAGAATTCAGACAAACCGGATAAGGTAGGAATAGTTTGCGAATGGAATTCTGACCTCTGATTGGACAAGACATCTGTTACTCAGAATATACAGGAAGTCCAGCAGCAGTAGAAAGTGGATTGGTGTGTGTATGAACGCAGCTCTGCTCTTATCTCGCTCCTTACATCCTTTAATCTGGAATAGTTTGGTCTTCCGAACATTCCCAGTGTTTTTAGAGATCGCAAACTAATCTTTACGCCATGATACGCTATCAGTATATCCAAAATCACGCCGTATGAACCTCCTTCCTCAAAGCAGCGCTGGATGAACTCCATTTTCTTATAAAGATAAATATAAATGTTTGTTTTATTTTCTTTAAAAGATTTAAAGTTGCACTATCGAAAAAATAGGTTTAAAGTGAAGGCAGAACTCCACACATGTACAAGAAATACAGTTAGATCCACAATTTCCTACTTCCTGCATATCCTGAGTGACAGATGTCTCGTCCAATCAGAGGGAAGAATTCCATTCGCAAACTATACCTAACTTTTCCGCTTTCTCTGAATCCCCCTTGTGTTTTTGGATTTGTTATTGTGTTTTGCACTGTGAATATCAATCCTTGTTTGACCTGCCAGCCAAGACGTCTTTTTAAATGCTACAGTAACTCACAAGCCCAGCTCCTAAAAAGGGGAAACTCTTTAATACAGCCCCAAACTGACAAAATAGCACCAGAATCTTCACATCAGAACAAAACACACCAGAAATAAATCAATATAAATCTTCGCCGTTTTCCAGGTGAAGTTTTTGTGAACATCTTTCTAATCAGTGTCTGAGTTGTGACGGTTGAACTTGAATTGAAAACGAAGTATACGTTTATATAAATTGAATATATATAATAAGGATTTAATGAAGGTTGTGTGTCTTGCTCAAAGACTCAAGGACCAAAAAGCTACTGTTCTTATTACCATTTGTTTGAGTACACACGTGTTGACATCCTGTTGGGCATGCTGTCGCGTCCCTGTGTGGTCTGCTCTGAAGACATTTCGGCCACGACGTGAGTGACAGGTGACAGAACAGATTCAGGAAACAAACGCTGTACACACGACGGCTGTTGATTTCCATTTCACTCATCTCTTCAGAGCTCCTGATGTTCAGAGGAACTTGCAAACTAAAGCTTTCAGGAATTCTGATAGATTTCCTGAAGAATCATTGAATAAAGCACTCACTGAAATTATTTATTATTTTCTTGCAACAGCACGTCTCATGTCCTTTTCGAACAAAAACCAGCTAGGTCTTGTTAACACTTACGTTATAGCAGCTATAAACAGTTGTTTTTCTTCCCTAGCCTCTCTTTTTTTCTCTTTCACAGCACTGACACCGGAGACTCCTTTCTTTAAACCATAAATTTTAAAACTTTACATGTTTGTTCATCACGTTTACGTCGTTTACATCCGGTGTACGAAACCCGTGCTGTTGCCATAGAAACGTATACAACATATTAAAACCAGCGTGTGAATATCAAGCTGCACCAAGACACGCTTTAAAGATGAAGCGGTTTATTTAGAGAGAAAAAACACAAGAACTTCTTCCCTGAATTGTTTTTATTTATAGTCTCGTGCAGTCTATCGGAAAGGTCATCAGGAATTCATGCACATGACAGAAATGACTGACTGAATTCATCCCAGTTAACAATCCCTCGTTGTTGGGGTCGGTAGGCTCTGATGTGTGAATGTTAGAGCTCTTTCACCTAATTATCATGTTTGAAAAAAGACGAAGCAATAATGGCCCTTTTGTGCTGCTTGAAAAGGGAATATTGTGTGTTTGCTGGTGCTGCAGATTTACCGACACACTGAAACTCGTCCATGTATCTGGCCTTCTCACATGGCGGCTTCACACCGCAGCTCTAACACCACCGTGCTAATCTCTTCCTGTAGCGCCGGCTTTTCTAACACGCTCACGCATAGAGGTTGTCATCTGAGCGTGTGATTAACAGTGAGTCCTCTTTGTGTGTGTGTGTGTGTGTGTGTTTGTGTGTGTGTGCTTGTTCAGGTTTTAATCCCGTCTAATGAGAAGTTTCCTGTCTGTGCCACGGTTTGTATGGGAAGGTTCCGACTACATGATGATGATGTCACAGTATGTAATTTGCATATGGGTTGAACCATCACCATCATTTGCATATCAGAAACATGTTAAAAGAAGAAGGAAAGATTTTCCAAAGACTATTCTGTTTTTTTTTAAGAAGAATAGAATACCTGTACCTATCAGTCTTAAATAAAGAAGGTGTGGCCTCTGTGTCTATCAGTGAAGAGGGCGCTGCTTTGTATCTGTCGGTCTTAGTGGAGGTGTGGCCTCTGTATTAGTCAGTCTTAGTGAAGGAGGTGTGGCCTCTGCATCTGTCAGTGCCAATGAAGGAGGTGTGGCCTCTGTATCTGTCAGTCTCACAGAAGAAGGTATGGCCTCAGAATCTGTCAGTCTTTGTGAAGTAGGCATGGCCTTTGTATCTGTCAGTTTCAGTGAACGAGGTGAGGCCTTGGTATCCGTCAGTCTTAGTGAAGGAGGTGTGGCCTTTGTATCTGTTAGTCTCACAGAAGGAGGTGTGGCTTCTGTATCTGTCAGTTTTAGTAAAATAGGTATGGCCTCTGCATCTGTCAGGCTCAGTGAAGTCGGTGTGGCCTCTGCATCTGTCAGTCTTAGTGAATGAGGTGAGGCCTCTGTACCCGTCAGTTTGAGTGAAGTAGGTGTGGCCTCTGCATCTGTCAGTCTTAGTGAAGAGGGTGTGACCTCTGTACCTGTCAGTCTTTAATAAAGGAACATGTAAAAAGAAGAAGAAAGGATTTTCTGAAGACAATTTTGTTTTTGTTTTTAAGAAGAATAGATTAAAGGTGTATCATACTAGAGTAGAATGGAATTACAATAGAGTTGATAAGAATAAAAAATTAAAATTCGTCAGAATAGAACAGAATAGAGTTGATCAGAATGTAACAGAATACAAGAGTGTTTTGTTAGAGTAGAGTGGAATAGGATAGTGTTTAGCGAAATAGAATAGAATACGCATAGAACTTTTTTATTTTTAGTAGACTGGACTACAGTAGAGTGTTATTAGAATATAATAGAGTTTGTGGTAATAAAATAGAACCAAGTTTCATTATAATAAAAGGGAAGAGAAAAGAGGTTCAATAGAATAAAATGGATCTTTTATCTGAATAAATGAGGAGAGTAGAATAGAATTTATCAGAATGAAGTGATGGTAGTAGATGGTGGTTATGGTGGTGATGGTGGTGATGGTGGTAGATGATTGGATGATGGTAGTAGATGGTGGTGATGGTAGTAGATGGTGGTTATGGTGGTGATGGTGGTAGATGATTGGATGATGGTAGTAGATGATGGTGATAGATTGTGGTGATGGTAGTAGATAATGGTGATGGTGGTAGATAATGGTGATGGTGGTGATGGTAGTAGATGGTGGTTATGGTGGTCAATTGTGGTGATGGTGGTAGATGATTGGATGATGGTAGTAGATGGTGGTGATGGTGGTGATGGTAGTAGATGATAGTGATAGATTGTGGTGATGGTAGTAGATAATAGTGATGGTGGTGATGGTAGTAGATGGTGGTTATGGTGGTCAATGGTGGTGATGGTGGTAGATGATTGGATGATGGTAGTAGATAATGGTGATGGCGGTAGATGACGGTGATGGTGGTAGATGGTGGTCATGTTGGTAGATGATGGTGATGCTTGTGGATGACAGTGATGTTGGTAGAATTTGGTGATGGTGGTGATGATGGTAAATGGTGAAGTTGGTAATGATGGCAGATGATGTGATGGTGATGGTAGTAGATGGTGATGATGGTAGTAGATGATGGTAATAGTGGTGGATGACAGTGATGTTGGTAGATGATAGGGAGTCCTAAACTCCATGTGCACATCTGTGTGACATCACTGAAGAGCTGGCTGCAGATACCGGATGCAGCATCTTTTGAGCTACATCAGCCAGTGCAGAGCTACAGAAACAAACTGCAGACATCAAACAAACATTCACTGATCTGCATTATTATTATTACACACACACACAACAACAACAACAACAACAACGTGGCACTTGAGACGAGATCAGATGAACGGATGTCTTGAAGCACATCAGCTCAGACAGCAGGAGCTTACAGCGAAGAATCTCAGGCTGTAACCAGTTCCACATGTGGCCCAGTTTGGGTCTCTGCAGAGATCTCTAAATCTCAGAGGGAAGATGACAGCTGTGAGCTCTCAGAACTGACAAACCACAGATCACACCAGAGAAACCAAACACAGCCACAAGAGCTGATCATCTGATAGCCACACAGAAGAGGAATTAGCCATTACCATGACGCCAAGTTAAAATAAAAGCAGTGTGGCTTTTGTGTCAGTCAGTCTCAGTAAAGGAGGCGTGGCCTTTGTGTCTGTTAGTCCAAGCTTCTGCATTTGTCAGTCCTAAAGAAGGAGGTGTGGCCTCTGTACCTATTAGTCTTAAATAAAGAAGGTGTGGCCTCTGTGTCTATCAGTGAAGAGAGCGTTGCTTTTGTATCTGTCGGTCTTAGTGAAGGAGGTGTGGCCTCTGTATCAGTTAGTCTTAGTGAAGGAGGTGTGGCCTCTGTATCTGTCAGTCTCACAGAAGGAGGTGTGGCCTCAGAATCTGTCAGTCATAGTGAAGTAGGCGTTAGCCTTTGTATCTGTCAGTTTCAGTGAACGAGGTGTGGCCTTTGTATCTGTTAGTCTCACAGAAGGAGGTTTGGCTTCTGTATCTGCCAGTTTTAGTAAAATAGGTGTGGCCTCTGCATCTGTCAGTCTCAGTGAAGTATGCATGGCCTCTGTACCTGTCAGTCTTTAATAAAGGAGGCATGGCCTCTTTGTCTATCAGTGAAGAGGGAATTGCTTCTGTATCTGTCAGTTTTAGTAAAATAGGTGTGGCCTCTGCATCTGTCAGTCTCAGTGAAGTATGCATGGCCTCTGTACCTGTCAGTCTTTAATAAAGGAGGCATGGCCTCTTTGTCTATCAGTGAAGAGGGAATTGCTTCTGTATCTGTCAGTTTTAGTAAAATAGGTGTGGCCTCTGCATCTGTCAGTCTCATGGAAAAAGGTGTGGCTTCTTTATCTGTCAGTCTCACTGAAGGAGGTGTGGCCTCTGTATCTGTCAGTCTCAGTGAAGGAGGCCTGGCCTCGGTATCTTTTGGAAAGATGCGTTCCTACTGTTCATGAGACAAATGATTAGTGGACATTATCTTGTGTCCATTTGACCTCAAAATAGGCTAAACTTCAAAACAAAGTGGTCCTGTGGAACTTCACACATCATAAACTTATACGGCTACTTATTTTAAACCTCTGCGGTTGTCAGTAGGTTCGTGGTAGCAGTAAAGCTCGCGGTTTTGAAGTGCATGTGGATCTCATCATACAGACCTCAACATGCCATATATATATATATATCTCCTGCTCATCTGCCATTTTATTTATTAACCCTCATACCTATCCAATTAAGGCTTTACGGCATAGTCACGAGATGTGTTGTGTGGGAGATGTACGAGATGATTAGATCTGTAATGATGAAAATGCAAATTCCATCAAGTCTCATCACAATATGCTGAATTTATGGACAGCTCAAGTTCAAAGCCAGCGCCACGGTACAGCTCAAGCTAGCGGTCATGGAGATTATATAACGTCTAGCAGATGGAGAGAAAGAGAGTAGGAGCAAATATTTACAGGCTCTCCATCGCCTGCTGCCCCTGATGCCCTTCTCATTCTTCTCCTAAGTAAATGGATTCGTTAAGAACGGATTTGCAGGCAGGATTCTTGGCATGGCCGAGGCTTGTGTGTGGAAGCTAAGTGGCAGTGTTTATTTAGAAGAGGCAAACACGAGCTTCACGTTTTCGGTAAAAGCCCTGCTTGAAGACTCTGATCTCTGATGGCTTCCAGAAAACCTCAGGGATCACAGCTTGAGGTCATGTTGTAGCACAAGGACATGACGGATAAAGAGACCTCTTGTTTGTTGTGAAGTGTTTGCTGAAAGAGTGCGAGAGAGGAGTTTCCTTTGGATTTGTTCTTCAGATGAAAAGAGTTTGGGTGGGAATTTGAGGGAAACTGAAACGGATATTAGAACGCATTAGAAAGCATTCGACATGATCGAAGAGGTTCAGGGTGTAACGTTCTAAAAATAACGTTCCTGCAATGTTTTAAAAACGTCTGCTTGAATAACGGTTTGCTTCACAACGTTATCAGAACGTTGCTCACACGGCTCACTAACGTTCCCGCAGTTTCCGTGATGGTCGTGTGAGAAACGTTCTAAAAACATCCAGTAATTACAGGAGATGTTTTTAAAACGTTTCTGGATTTGTTATTCCTAAAACCTTTGTTAAGAAGATCTAGCACTTTTATGCTGTAACCTTCTTAAACGTTCTGCTAACGTTCTAATAACATTGTCGCGCAATCTGATATTACAGTAGGGAAAATGACCCAGAACGGTTTGTTTTTTTTATACATATAAAAAAAAAAAATCATTATTTATGCGACAAGATCTGAGACCTTTAGACGTAACGCTCTGAAAAATAACGTTTGTGGAACGTTTTAAAACATCTGCAGTAATAACTGTTTGCTTAGACAAAACAAACATCGTGCAAACGTGCAAAAATCACAGATTCCCCGGTCACACCATGTGCTAGTGTTTGTTTTGAAAAAGCTAGCACCATGTGTGAGGGTTTTTTTTTCTTTTCTTTCAGTTTTCTTATTCTGTCACTGGTTATTTTTCCTAATGTGTGCACCTGTTCTGTGTTTACTCACCGATTCTGTGTTTACTCTGCTGTTTGTTGCTTTAGTGCAAAGTCTTGTGGGATTTCTTCGTGTCTGAGATCCATTCATTTTGTGGGAGACTTGTGACTTCGTGGGAATGTTTACAAAACGTTATAGAAAAACCTTAACGAAACACTTCAACATTGAACTAAAAGTTCATAGAAGCATAGAGTTAGTCAAAAAGTTACTAATATAGTTAGCTGGATGTTTTTACTTTATGTAACATTTTTATATTTATTTTCTTTTAATGCGAGACTGATGCCATGCTACGTTATATTACGTTAAGATTCCTGGAAAAATATTGTGAAAAATATTTAGCAACAGTGATGCGTCTTTCAGATTACAGTCAAAATACAACCTTCGAAGATAAACACCAAGCATCAAGAATGTAAACACTTTACAGCTGCAGGTCTCCTAACCCCGTATGTCTGTGTACAGGTTTTCGGGGACTTGGAGCCAGTGAGGATGACGTCGGAGGGATCGGACTGCCGCTGCAAGTGTGTGATGCGGCCGCTGAGCATCGAGGCGTGTGCCAGGCTTCGGGACGGGACCCTGAAAGTGGACGATTTTTACTCGGTGGAGACGGTGAGCTCGGGATCGGACTGTAAATGCTCGTGCACGGCTCCGCCCTCGTCCCTGAACCCCTGCGAAAACGAGTGGAGGACGGAGAAACTGAGGAAGCAAGCACCCGAGCTGCTCAAGGTACACACACACACGTATGACATACTGCTGTTTATGACCTGAATAGTTTTCCAGCTCACTTTTTGGCACCAAGGCAAAAATTCATTAAAATAATTGTCAAATTAAAAAGTAAATAAAAAATGTGTCTACTTTAATAAGCAATATATATGTTACTTTTCATGTATTAGTCTAATTGTGAGTGTTTTATGGTGTATCTAGTACTCTAGGACTTATGGGTATGTAGAGAGAGATTTGCTAATCACACTATTAGATTTACATAAGTTAAAGCTAAAAAAATGATTAAATTAATAATATTTACGTTGCCAAATGTCAATCCCCTTCTTTTACGTTTGAATCGAATTAAACAAACGTTCGGTTTGTTTTGTTCACACGACGGCGACTTGTGTCACGAGCTCCGTATCGACGCTTTCGATGAAGACTCACGAAACCGTGTCTGAAAAAAAGTACAAACTGTGCAAAGGCTCAGTAGTGATGAAGCATAAAAAATAAACTACACAAATATGGGTCTGAAATGCTTTAGTGCAGTACTCACACTTTTACTGTACACTTATATAATCATACACTATTACATACACACATATACACTTATACGGATCAGGTGAAGTGAATAAGACTGATGATCTCCTCATCATGGCACCTGTTAGTGGGTGGGATATATTAGGCAGCAAGTGAACATTTTGTCCTCAAAGTTGATGTGTTAGAAGCAGGAAAAATGGACAAGCGTAAGGATTTGAGCGAGTTTGATGAAGGGCCAAATTGTGATGGCTAGACCACTGGATCAGAACATCTCCAAAACTGCAGCTCTTGTGGGGTGTTCCTGGTCTGCAGTGGTCAGTATCTATCAAAAGTGGTCCAAGGAAGGAACAGTGGTGAACCGGAGACAGGGTCATGGGCGGTCAAGGGTCATTGATGCACGTGGGGAGCGAAGGCTGGCCCGTGTGATCCGATTCAACAGACGAGCTACTGTTGCTCAGATTGCTGAAGAAGTTAATCCTGGTTCTGATAGAAAGGTGTCAGAATACACAGTGCAGGACGGGTCAGGGCTGTTTGGCAGCACTCTCATATACACTTATATAAGCATACAATCATACACTCTCTCCTACACCCTTATACTCACTCATATAATCATACACTCCTATACACTCATACACTCTCATACATGCATACACTCCTACACTCTCATACACACTTATATAATCATACACTCTCATACACACATACTCTCCTACACTCTTATACATTCTTATACACTCTTATACACCCTCATATAATCATACACTTATACACTCTTACACTCCTACACTAATTTTTTCAAACACTCACACACTCTTACACACTCCTACACACTCACACACTCCTACACTGTACCACTTCTTGTCCCTGGTCTGAATGTGACCAGAAGCCAACGCATGCTGCTAATAAAGAGGAAACATGTGTCCGAGTTTTTGACAAAAGTTCATAGAGAGACGCATCAGGTTCAAGTTACAGACGTTTTCGCCTCACGTTCCGTTCACGGCGGCCTGCTGAGCTCCCCGATAAAACCAGGATGTTTTTAGGAAGGATTTCAAAACAACTGCTGGATTTGTAGAAGGAAGTTTGATTATTGATAACAGCCTCTACAGACACATCTTATACGTGTGTGTTTGTGTGTGTGTGTGTGTGTGTGTGTAGCTGCATTCCATGGTGGATATGCTGGAGGGGACGTTGTACAGTATGGATCTGATGAAGGTTCACGCGTACATGAATAAAGTGGTGGCTCAGATGAACACACTGGAGGAGGTGAGGAAGTCAGTAACCACGTAATAACGAACCAATGAATTAATGAATATGTGACTGAATGAATGAACGCATCTAATGATGAAAGGATAAATTATCAGATGAATGAAAGAGGTGTGGACAGACCGAGTGCCTGGTGGATGAATTTAGCTGAAATTCTGGACAAAGTAGAAATCAGATTCGAAACTGACGAATTCGAACATTTTCCCGCGCAGAATATAAAAACCAACCTGAGCCGAGAGAACGACTTCGTCCGAGACAGCGTAATGAATCTGTCCAATCAGCTGAAGAAGTACGAGAACTACTCGGACATCATGGTGAGCATTAAGAAGGAAATCTCCAGCTTGGGAGTGCAGCTGATGAAGAAAGACACAACAGACAACAAGGCACAGGTAACACTAACAAACACAACAAATACACACCAGATACAAACATGAGCTTGCTTTAAAGTTTAGTACAAGCGTGTATCTGGTCATGTGACCAAACCCATATTTAAAAGATACGCATTAACGTTACAGTTATGGATGGTTATTAATGAGCAGTTCACTAGTTATTAATTAGTTATTGATATTAATACATTTATTATAACCAGTGAACAAAAAAAATGGAGTAATTTTCTACATATTTGTGCAAAACTGAGTTTTAAAACCTGGGGGTTAAAACGTTGAGCTTAAAAGCTATCTATAGCTACTATCTTAAGCTAGCTATAGCTGACTACAGGCCACGCCCACAAATGAAAGACTGTAGTTTTCCTGAGTGTTCAAGTTTGCATGGAATTGTCCATATACATTTTTTTTTACAGTATTTTAATCATAAATGAACCTATAGATCATCGCTGCTAACGCTTGCTAGTTTCTTTTTCTTTTTAATCCTGGCTCTCTCAATTCTGATCTGATCTGATCACCTGGTCATGTATTCATGTATAATTACAGGCCACCGACAGCAAGAAGGGCAAAGAGGCAGTAAAACCCTCGAACAAAAAGTCGCCGGTGGTGAAACCTCCTCCAAAACCGCCCAAAGAGAAGCCCATCAAACCCAAAAAAGAGCCTCTGCCGCCCAAGACGGCCAAACCTGCGAAACCAGAGCCAACCCCCAAGAGCAAAGTGGTGGGTCACCAGCCAGGGGTCATCAGGGGCATCACCTACTACAAAGCCACCAGGACGGACGAGTCGGGGGCGGAAAGCACAGCCAAAGGGGACAGAGGTGTGTGTGTGTGTGTTTGTCCACATGATTCAGTCACTCCGTGATGAGTTCATGACTTTCGCAAGCTGTTTAAAGAACCAGCTCCAAGTCTTTCATAGTTACAGAGCATTACCTAAACGAATCCCATCGCTCAGCTTGTTTTCATTAAAAGGATGTTAGCTTTGGGGCTGTTACTGTTTTGGCTGAAGAGCTTCGAAACACCTCCTGGTGCCGTTTGCTACTCACTTATTATTCTGAACTGCCAGGAAGTCACAGCCCCCCCTGCTGGGCCACGCCCTCCTCCAAGTTTAACAACGTGCTGCGATCTGCTATAGGCAACCTGGATCTCTAAATTACGCTCTATAAAGAGTCACATGTAATCCCTCTGCTGTTGTATTTCCTCCTCGTAAGAGCCGTTAAAGGTAATTGCGAACAGCAGAACGGCTCCAAGGCAGAAGAAAGGATTCTTCAGCATCTGGATTTAACGCAGATGAGAAGGTCAATCATGGCTAGCAACAGTTACATGATAATGCTAATGACAACCCACAGGATTTAGCTAACACCAGCTGTCTCTAAAATAATCCCACCCCTGAGCTCCTGTAGACTTTGCAGGAAGTTCCTCAGAATTGAACTGAGGATGGAATTTTAGATTTGTCCAATCAGATTGGTTTGTCTTTAAAACTTTAAATTTTTTATCTCTAAAGATGTTTGATATTTGCTGCGAAATTTAAAACCCATACTTATGAGATCGATCGGATGAATTTAATAAAGTTGATAAAGTTAAAGTTGAGACTTTTATCTCATAATTGTGAGATGTTTTTTTAGCAATTGCGATGTTTTATCTCGTAATTGCGATTTATTTTTAAACAGTTGCAACATTTTTTCTCATAAATTGTGACAGCTCCTACATGCGAGTTGTGACGGTTTTTGTTCAAGTCAAGTCAAGAAGCTTTTATTGTTAATCGAATAATCACTATTACTTTTAAGCATTGCAACTTTATCTTTATCTTTAACTTTATCTCGTAATTGCGACTTATTTTTGAACAATTGCGACGTTTTATGTCATAATTGCAAATTATTCTTAAACAATTGCAACGATTTAACTTGTAATTGTGAATTGTGTTTGAACAACTTTGACGTTTTATCCGGTAATTGCGAATTATTTCTTTGATTGCGTAATGAAAGAAATCTTTTACATGTTTTACTTATTTAAAAAAAAAAAAGTTCATTTTAGAAAAGGAATTGGGAAGGGATTTTGTTCTGCTTTTTTTGCCTAATTCTCACACACTACCTAAACCTCTTCTATATAACGCACTGAAAGCCCCGCCCACTTTCTACAGCGAGTACACAGGCTTTAGAGTGCAGATTTTAGCCGCGAGACCGAAACTAACCTCAATAGAACGCAAGCCATTATTATTGTTATAGACCAAAAACAATGATATTGAGTTCTCATACCGTGAATATTCTAAATTTCCGGAGGAACTTCAAACATCTCGTGAAGTTTATGAAGCTTTAAGGCATGTTGTGGTCTCCAGCATGAGACGTTTCAGATCCCTGAAGGGGTTTCTTCATTTGTCCTGCGCTGTTGGAGTCATGTTGCAATTGGATTCTTTGACTGAATGCGCAATAATGTTTGCTGTATTTTTGTCTGGCTCTCCCCGAGCGCGTGCTTAATGTACCAGACGCAGATCCCCCCAGCCCCTCACCACCCCCCCGGGTGCAGGAAGAGAGGTTCGGATTAGGCTCTCTTCCCCCGACATTGTCTTCATGGAGCTGTGTTTTGCATGGCGCGACTTTAGACGCACTCGGTTTGAAAAGGCAAACAGTGCAGGGATAGACTCGGTTACAGCGCAGGAAGTCACTACGAGGCGCAACAACTCATAAATAATAAATATCTCTTTTGAAGTGGAATCTCGGATACTTCGGGGTGAAGGACTGAACTCACGGTCGTAATCCTTTTCTCTTTGTCTCTGACAGAAAACGCGGCCAAAACCCACACTGTCCACCAAATCCAGGACAAGGGAGGTTCCGAACTCGTCTTGGAGGCCATCGAGGTCACCACTCCTGCTTCGCCAAAAACGACAAGGACAACAACATCCACAACAACAACGAAGGCTGCTACGACGACAGTTGCCTCACAAACAACCACCAGCGATGATGAGCTTTTCACTACGGCTTCCACCGAGTCAGAACCAGATATGGAGAAACCCACCATCACCATCATGCCGTCTCTGAAGAGCACGAAACCCAGCTCTAACAACACAGGTTCGTGTCCCACCTCCCAAAAACATACCAGTAGTTCAAATGGCTTCTTTAAAATTGCCACTCAGTGTGTGATGATCTCTGCACTATCCAGTGTGTATAGCTTCCAGTATTCCTAGGATAAAATTCCCAACCCTGACCAGGATAAAACACTTCCTGAGAACTAATTAACGACGACTGAACTGGCAAAACCATATTACCATATTTCTGGAACATACAGATCCATAACCATTTGCTTTAAATGAATGGTGGCTGAGAAGTGCAAAACAAAATAACAAATCCAAAAACAAAAAGGAGAATTCAGACAAACTGGATGAGGTAGTTGGCAAATGGAATTCTTCCCTCTGATTGGACGAGACATCGGTCACTCAGGATACACAGGAAGTCCAGCAGCAGTAGAAAGTGGATTAGTGTGTGTATGAACGCAGCTCTGCTCTTATATCGCTCCTTACATCCTTTAATCTGGAATAGTTTGGTCTTCCCAACATTCCTGGTGTGTTTTTAGAGATTGCAAACTAATCTTTACGCCATGATACGCTATCAGTATATCCAAAATCACGCCCTTCCTCAAATATATGATAAATCAAGTATATCATGAACGTCCTTCCTCAAAGCAGCGCTGAATTAACTCCATTTTCTTATAAAGATAAATATATGCTTGTTATTTTCTTTAAAAGATTTAAAGTTGCACTATTGAAAAAAAAAAAAGGTTTAAAGTGAAGGCAGAGCTCCACACATGTACAAGAAATACAGTTAGATCCACAATTTCCTACTTCCTGTATATCCTGAGTGACAGATGTCTCGTCCAATCAGAGGGAAGAATTCCATTCGCAAACTATACCTAACTTTTCCGGTTTGTCTGAATTCCCCTTGTGTTTTCGGATTTGTTATTGTGTTTTGCACTTCTCAGCCACTGTACAATTGTGTTTTGATTATTATTTTAATAATGCATAAATGGAAACTGTTTATATTTATTTGTTATTAAAAATAAACCGAAAAATAGAATAATAACTGCAGGCTGGTTGAAATGTTACATACACTGTAATATCCAAAAGGTTTGTGACAAAAAAAAAATTTGAGTCTCAAATTCAAAATCTTGCATAAAAGTAGGTATGGAAGAAAACTTTCATTGCTATGTGGTTTGTTGCTATTTAACAATGTTTGATGCAAAAAAACCCACATTCATTAATCCTTAATGTTCCTCTACCAGGTGGTTACCGAGACATTAACCAATCAAAAGCCTCTGTTAGTTAATTTAAAAAAAAACCTACAGTAATTCTATGTTGTTAAATTCCTCTGTGTGTGTGTGTGTGTGTGTGTGTGTGTGTGTGTGTGTGTGTCTTTTTCTCTGCAGTGTACGTTAAACCTCTGGAGTGTGAGGGTACCATCGCCTCGGTGGAGATGCCAGAGAAGCACCACAGCTACGGGCGTAACGAAGGCGCCTGGATGAAGGACCCTGCTGCCAAGGACAACAGAATCTACGTCACCAACTACTACTACGGCAACAACCTAGTGGAGTTTCGCAACCTGGACAATTTTAAACAAGGTGAGACACCCTGAACAAAAAAAAGTTATGGGTTTGGTTTTAAAGCCAGTCCCAAACTGTGGGCATATTAAAAATGGAAGGAATAGGACACAATGTAGCTCTGTCTAGAGGAGGCTTTCTACCAAAAGTCTACCAAAAGACTAGCAAATGTCTACCAAAAGTCTACCAAATATCTACCAAAAGTCTACCAAAAGTCTAGCAAATGTCTACCAAAAGTCTAGTAAAAGTCTACCAAAAGTCTAGTAAAAGTCTACCAGAAGTCTAGCAAATGTCTACCAAAAATCTAGTAAATGTCTACCAAATGTCTACCAAAAGTCTAGTAAATGTCTACCAAATGTCTACCAAAAGTCTAGCAAATATCTACCAAAAGTCTACCAGAAGTCTACCAAATGTCTACCAAAAATCTAGCAAAAGTCAATGGGTAAAGAGGGGATTAGTCAGAGAAGAAACAAGAGGCTAACACAATGCTACCACAATCATGCTTCACAGTGGTGAGGGTGTTCTCAGGGTTAGCTTTTAAGCATTCATTATTGTTCGTTTTAGCGTTTCTTTCTTTTAATTTGTACAATATATATATAAATTACTCTGATTAACAATCCCCACCACCAACAACCCCACAACCCCCCGTCCCATCCCCATATCATAGGCTATTTTGTGTTGATTCATGTTCAGGCTGTAGGGAATAAGTGTGGGGGTGCGAATACTTATGCATGGCACTATATATAAACACATTTGTACCAGAATGTTAAATTGAACCTCATCATTCCAAGGCTCAAAGTTGTGAGACCTGTCCAAATTCTCACTTAATTCCCTTTGGAGAATATTGGAGAATTTTTTATTAACTTCCTGTATCCGGTCCCAGGTCGCTGGAGTAACCTCTACAAGCTCCCATATAACTGGATAGGAACGGGTCACGTGGTCTACAACGGCGCCTTCTACTACAACCGAGCCTTCACCAAGAACATCATCAAGTACGACCTGCGGATGCGCTACGTGGCGGCGTGGACACTCCTCCACGACGTGGTCTACGAGGACACGACGCCGTGGAAGTGGCGCGGCCATTCGGACATCGACTTCGCCGTGGATGAGAGCGGACTCTGGGTGATCTACCCGGCGATGGACTACGACTATTTGCAACAGGAAGTGATCGTCATCAGCAAGCTGGACCCGAGCGACCTGTCCACCAAGAAGGAGACGACATGGAGGACGGGCCTGAAGCGCAACACGTACGGAAACTCCTTCATCGTGTGCGGTGTGCTGTACGCCATCGACGTGTACAACCACAGAGAGGGCGAGGTGGCGTATGCCTATGACACGCACACTAACACAGAGGCGGCGCCACGGCTCCCATTCACCAACGAGTACGCCTTCGTCACCCAGGTGGACTACAATCCTAAAGAGAAGGTGCTTTATTGCTGGGACAACGGACACCAGCTCACTTATAACCTTCACTTCGTGGGTCAGTGAGGAGGTGGAAAACCGCTCAACCTTTACTTCAGGAAATCTGACTTTTCTAAGAGGGAAATAAATATAAAGAATATTATAATAACTGTAAAAGGGAAACAAACTCTTTTTGGAATTCTGATAAATGGCGACATTGTTTAAATCTTTAAAGTTGAACTTTTCCGGAAAAATTAAATAATTCAGGGTTTTAAAGAATTTAAAGAATTTCATTTTCCAGCAAAGAAAAATAAATTTACACTCACCGCTAATGTAGTCGATCACTTCAAAACTTGAAAAAAAAGTCCTTGGACAAAGTTCTGGGTTTGGTTCTAAAATAAATCCCAAATTTTGAATATCCCAGAGAGAGAGATACAATTTGTTATTAAAAATGCAGAAGAATACGACACAATGCAACTTTGTTTGTTAGAGAAGCAACCAAGAGGCTAAGAGTAACACTTTAACACGATGCCACAACCACCACCACCATGCTTCACTCACTCCAAACATAGTCGATCATTTCTCATCGGAATTTTTTATATTATATTATATATTATATATTATATTACATCATTTAAATTCGAATTTCCGTGTACATATACTACAGATAAACTCAATTCCCTGTTGGAATTCTGAACTCGTGCTGGGAATTCTATGTGATTAGCAGTTTTTAATACGACACGTTTCTAATACACTTTGACACACTTTATATCAGGAATCGTACACTTTTAGCAAATCTACCTGAGTATGAAAGATCACAGTCTTAATTAAAGAGTTAATGTTTTTTTTTAAATAAAGGATGACTATACTAGAAAACATTATAAAGGTTAACATTTAAAAAAAAAAAAACGCTTTGTGAATAAACCTATAAAATCCCATATAAGATGTTTATGGTACTTGTATTAAATCGGGTGTATCAGTGTATGTAAATGACTCATTTACATTATTACAGCTATTAATTTTGTAAGATATAAATTACTTTTGCACTGTAAATATTTCCAGTAACCGTTAGCGACAGAGCTGTTTGTTAGATCAATAAGGGTGTGTGGTGTGGTTTTTTTTTTTTTTTTTTTTTTTTTTTTACGTCTCTCAGTAAACATTAGTTAAACTCCTGGATGAGTTTCTTTTAGGTTTAATGTTTTGTATGACTCACGCATGGAGGGTGAAATGTTCCATGTTTTCTGCACTATAACTAAAATAAACTTCAACTCCATTACCACGGGTGCCTCCAGAATCTGGATGAAATTTTTTTTTTTTTTTTTTGTACAGTGGTGAAGAATAAAGCCAGTTTGTGATTGAGTGTAGATTAGGATCTGAATTTTATTACCGGTGAAGGCTTTTCGCTGGGGTTTATTAACGTTCTCTTATAATTGCGTATAATGGGGAGCGGTCTTCTTCTTAAAGTAACTTCTAAAAACAAAATAAACATGTTGACCAAATGCTTCTTAATGTTCAGGCTTGTATCTCTGGAAACAAAACGGCCATGTTAAATATAAGGCTCTTAATATTTAGTCTCATATCTCTGGAAACAAAATGATTCTGTTGACAAAACAGCTCTTAATATTTAGTCTCATTTTTTCTGGAAACAAAATGACCATGTAGACAAGATGACTCTTAGGGGCATTGGTGGCTCAGTGGTAGGTTTCTCGCCTATTATGCGGAAGGCCCGGGTTTGATTCCCAGCCACTGGATGCAGTGCCGGTCCCAAGTCCGGAAAAATGGGAGGGTTGCGTCAGGAAGGGCATCCGGCGTAAAACATTTGCTAAGTTGATGTGCGGACCAGTTGGTCTGCTGTGGTGACCCTGAACAGGGACCAGCCGAAAGCATTAACTTAACTAGACAAGATGACTCTTAACATTTAGTCTTGTATCTATAGAAACAAAATGACTCACATGTCAAAACATGTCTTAATATTAATAGTCCTAGTCTTATTTTTATGGAAACAAAATGACCATGCTCATGAAATGGATTATAATATTTAGTCTTGTATCTCTGGAAACAAAATTACCTTGTTGACAAAAAGGCTTTTAATATTGAGTCTTGTATCTTTACAAAATGACCATGTTCACAAAATAACTCTTAATATTTAGTCTTGTATCTACAGAAACAAAATGACTCTGTTGCCAAAACATCTCTTAATATTAAGACTTATTTTTATGGAAACAAAATGATCATTCTCATGAAATGGACCTTCATATTTAAGGTTAACAAAATTACTTTGTGGACAAAACAGCGCTCGTGTCTCTGGAAACAAAATGACAGTCTCGAAAAAATGGCTGTTTAATATTTAGTGTTATTTTTCTGGAAACAAAATGTTCATAAAATGGATATTATTTAAATATTTTAATATTGAGTCTTGTATCTCTTAATATTGTCTCACTTTTCTGAAAACAAAATGACGGTGCTGAAACAAAGTGTCTGTTAATATATAGTCTCGTTTTTCTGGAAACAATGATCATGTTCACAAAAAGACTTTTAATATTTAATCTTGTATCTTTGGAAACAAAATGACTCTTTTAATATTTACTCTAATTTTTCTGGAAATAAAATGACCACATTCACAAAATGACTCTTAATATTTCGTCTTGTATTTGTGGAAACAAAAATGACCTTGTGGACAAAACAGCTCTCGTACCTCTGGAAACAAAATGACAGTGTCAAAAAAATGCCTGTTAATCTTTAGTCTCCTTTTTCTGGAAACAAAATGACTGTTCATAAAATGGATTTTAATATTCTTTCTTATATCTCTGGAAACAATATGACAATGTTGAAAAAAATTGATGTTAATATTTAGTCTTGTGTCTCTGGAAAGAAAAGTACCTTGTTTACCACACAGCTCTCGTATCTCTGGAAACAAAATTACAATGTTTAAAACATGGCTATTAATATTTAGTCTCATTTTTCTGGAAACAAAATGGCCATGTTCATGAATGGATGCTAATATTTAGTCTCATATCTCTGGGGAAAAAAATGACATTGTTGAAAAGATGGCTCTAAATATTTAGTCTCAATTTTCTGGAGAGAAAATGGCCACATTCACAAAATGGCTCTTTATTATTATTAATGACTTTTTTTTCTGGAAACAAAATGACGATGTTCATGAAATGGATTTTAATATCGAGTCTTGTATCTATAGAAAGGGGGGCATTGGTGGCTCAGTGGTAGGTTTCTCGCTTATCATGCGGAAGGCCCGGGTTCGATTCCCAGCCACTGGATGCAGTGCCGGTCCCAAGCCCGGAAAAATGGGAGGGTTGCGTCAGGAAGGGCATCCGGCGTAAAACATTTGCCAGGTTGTTGTGCGGACCAGTTGGTCCGCTGTGGCGACCCCGAACAGGGAGCAGCCGAAAGCAACTTCTTCTTCTTCTTGTATCTATAGAAACAAAATGACCATGTTGACTAAACATCTCTTAATATTTTGTCTTGTATCTCTGGAAACAAAATGACTCGGTTGCCGAAACGTCTCTTAATATTAAGTCTCATTTTTCTGGAAACAAAATGACGATGTTCACAAAATGACTCTTAATGACTCTTAACTAAATGATGTTTAGTTGTATCTCTGGAAACAAAAAAAGTCTCTTAAATATGAGTCTCATTTGTCTGTAAACAAAATGACCACGTTCACAAAATGACTCTTAATACTTAGTTGTATCTTTGTTGACAAAACAACTCTTTGTATCTCAGATCATATCGAGACCTGAATCGCAGCGATCTCAGTTTTATGCTGCTGCAGGGAAACTTTTTTTTCCATCTCCTCCTCTCCTTCCACCCCCTCATTCAAACTATAATAGCATGATAATCTAAAGGTTTTTCCCCCATGTCCATTCCCATGTCCAGGAAAATGCAGATCTAATTATCGTCGTCTGCTGGCGGTCAGAGGTCCTCTCTATTCGATTCTTTCCAAACGGGGAGGAATACACACCCTCAAAACTTTTCCAGCATTTTCCTGTGGGCGATGTGGGCGTGTCTAGGGCTTGATTGACAGCTGGGATGTTCTGTGTGGATTGGGATATGATGCAGGGTTTTGGTTTGCGTCCAGTAAAACCTTACAGCTCCTCAGCATCCTGGTAACAGGCTTCTGTCCAGCGCCAACATCAATAAAGAATCTGAATAATCCCATCACGGCATCGAGAGCATTATTTTTTCTCAAATAAAACAGGATGACCTCAGAACAGGAATAATGCTAAGACACCTGTGTCCAAACCCAAACATCAACAATATGATAGAACGATCAAAGATTTAAAAAAATATATACTTTTTTGTCCCAAGACCTCCCAATGTTCCACTTGGCAATTCCACCTCCTTACTCTGGATCATTAAAAACATTTGGAAATCAGCAGCATCTTGCGAAAGCTGCTCAGGATAAGACAAGATGACAGGTTGACAGAGAAGCTCCTGATCTGTAACGTCTCACTCCACCCACTTCATTTGGTCCGGTGCAGATTTGGGGATTTCCAGAAAGCCCAGCAGCATCTTTGACCTTCTCTTCATCCTCATTTGAGAGGTAATTGTCGCTGTCTCCTGCAGCGAAATCTGGCATCTGTGGCTTGCGAAACAGAATGCTCATTCGAGTTACCGAGAAAATTACTGAGAGCAAAGCTGGGTGTGTAGCGCTGTGAGGAATTACACCAAGATAATCCTGATAAGAGGAGGTCAGAAATAAAATCAACACAATTTCCACCTTACTGAGGGAATAACACACGATTTATTTATTAAAGAACACTTTTTATACGTTTATTGTTACGTTTAACGTTGTCCAGGAAACAGGTTCCTCTTCATACTTCATACACAAAATAAACTACGTAAAAGCCGCTTTGTTTAAAAACGTGTCAGAAAAACGTACAGCCTTAACTCTAATGCTAGAGACACCTTCCGTAAACGTTAATCAAACATCTCCTCGCTTTAAGGAAGCTCCACCATGTCACGTTTTTTCGCTAAATCCCAAGCAGAAACAACTCAAAGAGAGACTACTAAAAAGAGAGACATACTGTGTCCCAAATCACACACTTCTTAGTGCACTCCAAATACTAGGATGATGCACTTATTCAAACTGAAAGAAAACAAGTCTGGAATTCATGCACTTGCAGCTGATTGGCTTATGTAGATGCAGAGGGGCGGGGCTACCTGGCACTGATGGCTGAAAGTGAGAAGTGAGAAATTTGAGAAATTTTCAAGATGGCCGACGACACTCCTTTGGATGAGATGTCTTACAAACATCTGTGACTGTTATTAGTTCACTATTCCACTAAAGCTTGCAACATCACTTTAGCAAACTAGCTAAAGCGTTAGTGTTCCATTTGAAATGCTACGACGCTACGCTAACGTTCATTCACTGGACGCCAGAGTTCATAGTGAGTGTGTAGTGTGTAATACGTTAATCGGGACACACCCATTTTTTATTAACCTTCTGTTAACAGCATGATGTATGTGTGGGAAAAATTCTGGTAATAAAAATTAAAAATTCCAGCAGCGTAGAGTCGGGAATTAAGGGATTGGAAATAGAAATAATCTTAAATTTAAGGAGAATTTCAGGTTTATATTTCAGCTGATAATCGATTACCGCTGATAAATTCCCTTCACTGATTCATTTCTGGTAACAATTAGAAAGCTGCTATTCTAATGTTTAGCATGAACATGCTAGCTGACCTTAGACAAAAACTATATTCAGTGATTTTGTGTTCTTTTTGGTCGGAATAACTATTTTGTCGCAAATTTGAGATAATCCTAAGCATCTCTTTTACTAGCAGTGTTAGAGTTGGCACTCCAGTGCAAACATAACAGAGGAAATCTCAGGTGTTCCTTGGAAAAAATGAGAAAATTCAGGAGATTGAATTATTGTGTAATTGACCATGTGATTTTAGGTTGTTTTGATAACAATGCTATCTGCTAGCATCTGTGAAATTGATCAGGCATCGATTATTAGCTTCTCGCGTTGAGCCTGAGTGGATGTGAACCCAACCGGAAGACTGAGCGCCGCTAATCGGAACAACGACAGCCTTTGTAACACACACACACACACACACACACTATTGAAGGGAAAACAATGGTGTCTTTGCGAGTGATGGACTGAGTCAGATGTCCCTAGTTATGTGGAAGAATCGGAGGAATTCTCACTGAAGGAACGATTCATTCCTCAGGGTTTTTCCTGTCGGTTGGATAACAAACGACTCCCCCGTAGGCGTGTCAAGCATCTGGTCTTCTCACTGCGAAGATCTCGTCAAAGATCACATGTGGGCTCACACAAAGCTTCTGCTTTCTATCAAATAAAAAAGATCGACGTGAAACGTAAAGCTCACAAGGCAAGCGCTTTTATTCTGGCATTTGTTCCATGTCTAAATCAGCACCTCAGAGATCCTGAGATGAAGTAATTCATCTTTATGAAAAAAAAAAGCGACGTTCCAGAAAAACCTCGCTACGATATTTTCCACAAGCGAGGCTTTTTAATTTCAACGTTAGCGCTCCGCTAACGCACCTACAAACACCGGGAGTCAGACTGCGTGGCTAAACACCGAGTCTGATCTTCTTCTTGAGAACAAATCACTAACAATCGCTTATTTTATTGTTTTATGTTTTAAGTTAAAATTGTGCACCAAAAAAACAAGATGGTGGACAAAATTTAGACTGTTTATTCTATAGAAAAGTTGTGAAAGATGAATGGTTATTTTGGCATCTTTTTAGATTAGCCTTAAGACTAAAAATAATAAAATAAAACAAAATGGTAGACAAGATGTGATGTCGTTACTTTACATAATAAAAGTCAGCTAAATGAGTAAAAGAAGAATTTAGCATTTTTTTAATGTTTTAAAATGTTTTAATGTGATGTAATAGAAAACAAGATGGTGGACAAGATGTGTTTTATTCTAGAAAATAAAAGTCAATTTTTTGAAGAAGTATTAGCTTTTTTTAATGGTTAATTTAGCATTTTACCAGGTAAACATTTAAACTGAAATCTGTGGTAACAGAAAACAAGATGGTGGACAAGATGTGGTGTGTTAGCTCCTTTTGGTGGTTTGCCTGAGTGAATGCTAACATTATACATGTGTGCTAACAGAAAACTAAATTAAAGATGTAAAGATGTGTTGACTTTATTCGATCAAAATGTTCTTAAAAAATTATTTCTGTTAGTGTGCACACTTTATGTTAGCTTCACTTATCAGTCAAGCTAGCTAGCTTTTCTTTCGATTTCTCATTCTTTGATACAATGCATAGCATTTTAATTACTTAAAATGATCATAATATTATCTTTATAGCTAACACAACACTGCGCTAACATTAGCCGACTAACAGGTCATCTCCGCTAACGTCTTCAGCAGTAGCTTGTGGATATTAAATAGCTAATGGAAAATATCATAAACTTGTAAAAGTTATACAATAAAAGTTTGTTTTTAGATTCTGCTGTTATCGTGATCGAAGAAACCTTTTGGCTAACTGCTAAAATGTCTGATATAAAACTAGCAAGCTAGCTAATGTTAGGGAAGCTATAGAGAAAATAAAACGTTAACGTTAAATCCCAGCATTGATTCCCGATCCGGTCTGAGCCGGTTTAGAGCTTTAAAGTTTTATCGCAGCTCCACACGCCCTCTGGTTTTTGTGTATTTTGTTCTCGGAGAGTTTTTGGCAGTCGAGTGCATCTTTCCTCCGCTGGCCTTCCTGAGAACGAGGCTGTAACAGAAACAACACCATCCCAGCAACCTCGCTATATTTAGAGTGACCTCCATCAGGACTGCGAGCCTTACATGGAAAACAATCCGCAGCATTACTACGACAAAATGACTTTTTAAAATAAAAGTCCCCTGGGTTGGAGATCTCGGAGAGGCTATTTGAAGTTGAAATGAATGTATAATTATTACGATGGAATCCATTTGTGTCACAAAAGCCGTTTAATGAGAGCGATGAGACGTCCAGAGGCAGGAGACTCCACTGGGATGTGTTTATATTCAGAACATGAGGAGAGAGAACGTCAGAAATGCCAAACAGAGTCTCTCAGGGGAAAGGAAGCAGCCTCCTGGTGCAGATTAATGGTGGACAGTTGGGACTGGGATGGTTTTGGTTAGATTTATTTTTTAAGTCTGTCACCACCCTGCTTCAGAGGACAATACATTATACAGCCACAATTAGTACATTATTTTGGGAGTAAGAATTACAGTAAGTAAGTTACAGTAAACCACAAAAATGTTTTTTTGACTGATTAAAACCGCAATAATTAATTTTTATGTGGATATTAAAGCCACAGTTAGCTTTTCTTTTTTTTTTTTTTACTATTAAGACCACAATGTTATTTTTTGGGTGCTATTAAATCCACAGTTAGGGTGGGTTTTTTTAGGTCAAAGGCCTGACTAAGCTCACAATGTTATTTTCAATTCAATTAAATTTTTTTGGGCTATTAAAGCCACAATAAGTATATTTTATGGGGATATTAAAGCTATAATTAGCTTTTTATTATTATTATTAATGGGGTTTTTTTTGGTTTGTTAAAGACACAGTTAGCTTTTTTTTTTTACTGTTAAGGTCACAATGTTTTTTCTTTTGGGGCATTAAAGCCACAATAAGTAATTGTTATAGGGATATTTAAGGCATAGTTTGCATTTTGTTTTACTACTATTAAGGCCACAATGTTATTTTTTGAGATATTAAAGCCCCGATAAGTAATTTTTGGGGGTGATATTAAAGCCACAATTAGGTTTTTTTCAGGTTTTTTTTTTTTTTTTTTTTACTATTAAGGTCACTATGTTATTTTTTGGGATATTAAAGCCACAATAAGTACATTTTGGAGGGCATATTAAAGCCACAGTTTGATTTTTTACTATCAAAGTCACAGTGTTATTTTTTTGGGTATTAAAGCCACAATAAGTACATTTTTGGGGTACTATTAAAGCCACAGTTAGTTGTTTGTTTGTTTTTTTTACTACTGAGGCCACATTGTTATTTTTGGGATAGAGAGAAATGTGTTATGCCGGGACAAACCGCATGTCCGTTTTAAAGCGAAAGGAAAATAACGATCTGAGGCGAGCAGAAAAACGACAACAAACCCGGGAAGATAAACAACACAAAACAGCGCTTAGAGAGAATCTGTGGACGCAGCCACAGGAGGAGGCAATAACACCAAAACACACCAGAGTAAATGATGCAGAAATATGTGTGTGTGTGTGTGTGTGTGTGTGTGTGTGTGTGTGTGTGTGTGTGTGTGTCTGTGTGTGTGTGTGTGTGATGTTAATACACTTGGGGAAGAGGTGAGGAGAGAGATATCCGAGAAACGTGGGGATGCAGAAAGGGTGGACACAAAGCCAAGAGAAATACACACAGTATGCATACAGTGTAGAAAGAAAACACACACACACACACACACACACACACACACACACACACACACACACACACCCCCCGTCAAGGTCAAGGCACATGATGCTCAACTTGAACTCTTTAACCTTTTAATCTTTAACTCTTTTACTTTGGAGATTATTGTTGTTGTTGTTAAATCCTCGATTCTGATTGGTCAGAAAGTGTTGATTATTTTTTCTTTAACAGAAGTTATATAAGTTATTCTGACTGTAAATCACAGGTTTATATTAATGCACTGGTTCCAGCAGGTTATCGTTTCTATGGTAACGGCTCAAGTTGTTTGTTTAAGGTTTATGGTTTATGGAAGGATTCTCCAGTGTCAGTGCTTTGTAACAGTCAGAGAGAGAGAAAGAGAGTGCGAGAGAGAGAGAGAGAGAGAGAGAGAGAGAGAGAGAGAGAGAGAGAGAGAGAGAGAGAGAGAGAGAGAAAGAAAGAGTGAGAGAAAGAGAGTACGAGAGAGAGAGAGAGAGAGAAAAAGAGTGAGAGAAAGAGAGAGAGAGAGAGAGAGAGAGAGAGAGAGAGAGACAAAGAGAGAGAAAAGAGAATAAGAAAGAAAGAGAAGAAATAGAATAAGAGAGAGAGAGAGAACAAACAAGAAAGAGAAGAAAGAATAAGTGAGAGAGAGAGAGAACAAGAAAGAAAGAGAAGTAAGAATAAGTGAGAGAGAGAGAGACAGAGAGAGAGAATATGGGGGGGAGAGAGAGAGAGAGAGAGAGAGAGAGAGAGAGAGAGAGAGAGAGAGAATGTTTTGGAGAACATCTGTGCACTTTCCTTTTATTAGTCATCGTGTGGAAATAAACCGAGAGGAAGAAGATCAGGAGTCCTGAGGAGTCAGGCAAGGGCGAGCTTTACACTCATGCTTACATCCTGCCCCCCCCACACACACACACACACACACACACACACACAGACACACATGCACACACACAAACACAGACACACACACACACACACACAGACACACAGACACACACGCACACACACACACACACACAGACACACACACACACACACAGACACACACA
>JAUCMX010000007.1:2094478-2126978 GCA_033459395.1 Hemibagrus guttatus | reverse complement strand
AGAGTGTGTGTGTGTGCCCTGCGATGGGTTGGCACTCCGTCCAGGGTGTATCCTGCCTTGATGCCCAATGACGCCTGAGATAGGCACAGGCTCCCCGTGACCCGAGAGTAGATCGGATAAGCGGTAGACAATGAATGAATGAATGTTGGTTTATACTTGCTTTATTTTAATGTTTATAAAAATGTCATGTGGTCTAGAAGGGGTTACACGTAAAAAAAAAAAATCTTTTGGAATGTTTGGAAAAAATGTTTTGGGGAATTGTCTTTGGAATTTTTTATATTTTTTTTTTTTTTTTTTGGAGAGGAATCGTTGGGTTCAAGAAGCTTTTTTTTAATGATTGATTTCTTTGCTAGCTAAAATCTATTCATTTTAAATCATTTTTAAATCATTTTTTAAAAAAGTTTTGCAAAGGATCTATTAGTTTTCTAGATGTATATTAAAAGAAAAAAATTATCTTTTTTTTTATTATTAGAATTTTTTCGATTGTTTTTAAGGACCTGTTGGTTTGCTGCTGTTTAATGTTGACAAACTGATCTCTGCTCTACAGCCTGCCGGTTTCTTGAAAAGCTTTCTCAAGGTTTCTGAGGAACCTTCTGGGTTCGAGAAGATACTGAGTACTAGAATTTATTTTTTATAGGAAGTTTGACTTACTTGAGAAGAGTTTTAGTTGTACTACCAAATGATTTCGTTTTGGTTGAACCAAATGATGAAATGTTCAGGGACATTTATTAATCTGTTCTCTTTAGCAAGTGACCAAATACGTATATATACTGCTGAAATCAAGAACAGACTCATTGTTGGAACTGGGAAGACAAAAAAAAAAAGCAAACAATTAAAGAAAGTTGAGAAAAAAGAAAAAAAAAGATTGAGAAAAACTCTTGTCGTACAGCTCATTTGCTAGCAGGAACCACATTCAGAGGAAAAGATCTTTTGTTAGCGTGATGGACTAATGAATATCTGATGGTGTGCTAATAACGTCCAGCCGTTTCAACACGCTGTCAGGGATGGGACAACAGCCGTGAAGCTTCTTCAATCTTCCTCTGGAATGACAGATACTTCCTCTCTCTCTCTCTCTCTCGCTCTCTAGATCTTCTATCCCTTATGATCACCACATGTCCTGGAGCCATGCAGCCCCCGAGTGACGGCGTTCCCTGTGATCGTAGCTGTTCCTCCACTGTGTTGTGGTCCTTCTCTGTAAGTCAAGGACTTCACCTTCACGTGCCAGACCAGGCGACAGGCTCGAGTCCCAAAGCGCAGAAGAAGTACGACTTCAGACTGCTGATTCCGGCCACTGGAGGCACTTTTCACAGAAGAGGCCTTGCGGCGTCAGGAACGTCGTCATCATCAGTGACTCAGACCGGCCGGACGCTCATGGGTAAGAACGCAGACAGGATGATGACATTAAGTAGAAAAGTGTTGGTTCAGTAAAGTAACTAATCCCTGATCGTTATTTCTATTGTTGAGGGGAATTTGGAGCTCCATCTCACACAGGAAACAAGAGTAGATAGCGAGCTAGTTTCAGGAAGTGTAAAAGCATCAATATCCTACATGATTCATTCATGAGCAATCTCAAAACATTCTCATTAAATACAGATCAGAGAAAGTTCTGACCATCTCTTCTACACTGTTGCTAACAAAACAGTCATTACCCTTTCCAAGATGAGTCCAAGATGAGATGGAGTCCAAGTTGAGGCTGAGTCTAAGCTGAGATTGAGTCCAAATTGAGACCGAGTTCAAGCTAAGGTTGAATCCAAGCTGATATTGAGTCCAAGCTGAGATTAAGTCCAAGCTTAGGTTGAGTCCTAGCTGAGACTGAGTCCAAGCCCGAAATGGTCCAAATTAAAAAATATCATGTAGGAAATGCTCTCCTGTATCATCTCCTGATGAGTTAAAACACAGAACACTTCATTTAAACACTAACATATTTACACTCCGTCTGTTTGATTTCTGTCTGAATCTTTATCAATAACTGATATAACGATGTTCCTGCTCCAGCATGTGGAAAGCGTTGTGTCCTTTCCCTGAGGCCCGAGCGCTGTGGCAATAAAGCCGAAAACCAGAAATCCAGAGAAGCTGGAGAGAGCGAGGGAGGAGCAAGCGCCGCTAACGGAATGGTGGATGAACCCAGAAACACAGGAGAGGAGAAGAAGCGAGCGTGGAGCAGCGTGGCGAGGACGAGAGCGACGGTGACATCGGACGCTCGACCCTCCACCGCTCCGGCGAACAGCAGGGCAGGACGGAGTGATGTTAACGCGCCAGCACCAGGTACTCCGGGTACTCCGTGTTCCCATGATGTGTGTCATTGTGCTAGTGTACGTTACGTTTTAGTTTTATATGCTAACAGAGTGGTTATACTGCTTCAGGAAATCAGCAAGTATTCAAACAGGAAGAAAAAAGTCTCAACCCTTCACACCGGGGTTAAGTACCCCTCTCTCGGGCAGTCCCAACGTTTGTTTGTTTTCGAAGGCGTCTCTAAGTAAGTAAACATAGTCCGTCGTTTGAGACGGGGCCGACTCTTCACATCTGACGGCCGCCCCAATAAACAGGTACTTAAAGTGACCGGTCGCATGCCATCAATCATCAGGTATTTACCCCCGAATGCCTCCGTCTGTAGGGCAGCTCTGGAATCTAGAAGCAACAAGTCAGTGCAGTTAATGAGCCGTTAGCTCGGGGGTCGTACAGGCTGCTCACCGGCCCCTTCCCCCAGATACCCCGGGGTTACGTGTCCACTCACTGGTGGCTTCAAATACTTAAAATGTTTAATGTGTGGATTTATAGAGAGGAAAATGAGAAAAATCTAATTTCTGAAGCTTTAAAAAAAGCATTTTTATTTTCAGTCTTATTGAGAAGCAGCGCTGCTTTAATCCATCCACATGTTCCCTGGTGCAGTCGATCATACACTCACAACAACCACGGGCGAGGAGTGGTGTCCTCTTCATACAAGCCAAGAAGTTTTCTTTCTTTCTTTCTTTCTTTCTTTCTTTCTTTCTTTCTTTCCATCCTTACCTCATTTTCTTTCTTTCTTTCTTTCTTTCTTTCTTTCTTTCTTTCTCTCTTTCTTTATTTATTTATTTCCATACTCTTACCTTATTTTCTTTCTTTCTTTCTTTCTTTCTTTCTTTCTTTCTTACTTTCTATACAATATTTTGTACCTCTTTTATTCTTTTTCTTCACTGCAGTTTTTTGTTATTCTCTTTGTTTATTTCTCTTTATTTGTTCAAATGAAGACTTGATTTCATTGTATTCTATGTAAAGAGAATCTATTTAAAACATCAGCGACAATATGGAAAAACGTGTGAAGCTGATTATGGGTGACGTGTAATTCAGGAGTTCAGGAGTGAATGTAGGATCTGCGCGAACGTGAACGTGAACGTGAACAGCATGTGTCGTGTGTAAACACTGTATTTGTTGTGTTTTTAATTGAACTGTTGAAAACGGATAAAGGTTGAACTGAAACAGAGGATGAGGATTGCATGAGTAGCTCGCTTGCGCTCGTTCCTCTTCATCACATGTTCAATCTTTATTGCCACTCAGCTCCGCCCTCTGTTAGATTAACGAGCTTCAGGATCGTTAGCACTGACCTGAGGAACCTTTTAAAGTGCTGACGTCAGATGAAAGACAGATCGGATCGAAGCTCTGCAGCAGGGAACTCACTCCGAGGATCAGTAGAGACAGGAGAAGTCAATAAATGTGATTAATCATCAGAAGCTCTTAAACGATGATGTGTGTTTGTGTGTGTGTGTGTGTGTGTGTGTGTGTGTGTGTGTGTGTGTGTGTGTGTGTGTGTGTGGAGGAACACACAGGTTGGTGTGGAGAACCGGTGGAAACGGACACCGTGACCCTCTGGATTGCTCCTCGACCGGAAATCCTGTCCTTCACCTGTATCTACCCAACTACCCCACTGACCCCAGGTTATTACTCACCTTTACACCACAGCGCTGTGGAACTCTGGATTCTGATTGGTCAGAAGGTTTCCATGGCAGCAGCACTGACAGCAGTGCAGATTCAAATGTACTAAATATTATTTATAAATAAATAAATAAATATTAAAAGTTAAAATAAACTAAAACAAACAAAATAAATATTAAATAAAATAAAATGAATTAAATAAATAAAAAGAATTTAAAATAAATAAATAAATAAATAAATAGATAAATAAATAAATAAATACATACATACATACATACATACATACATACATAAATAAATACATAAATAAATACATACATACCAGTATGAACATATCACACAGATCTCAACCCTGGCGCTAATCTTTATGTGTTAATTTTGCACGTTATCTGTTCAGTACCTTTTTACTTTCTACAAATTTTGCAGAAAAAAACCCCAACAATATCAGAACAGCATTACTTCAGTAGTGTGAGTGTGTGCATTACTACTTCCTGTCCTGAGCCTCTTTCTCTGACTGAGTAGTTGTTTATTGAGATATTGTGAGTTGTTTATTGCTAACAGTTACGGAAGGGACGTAAAAAAAAAAGAAAAAAGGAAGCCATGATATGAGGATTCTGAAGTTTAAGAATTTTACGTTTCGCTTCTGATTCACTTTCCGCCAAATGTAGTAAATAACTGGAGATGAGAGAGTAAAGTTGTGGCTAAGCTAGGCTGTAACGTGCTAGCGACGTGACAACATTAGCGAAGAATGAATCCAAGTTTAAATTTAGCGAGGCGGTGCTTGTTTAAGAAGAGCTGATGAAATCCTTGAGAGCCCCAGATTCTCCAAGAATGAACTGTTTACACGATGTCCGTCACTATCTCGCTGTGTGCATGTTAATTCTGCCCCGATTCCAGACCCTGCCAAGGGGTTACTCCGTGCCCCGGCTTTCATATCTCACCACAGTTCCGAGGCAGCTGGTGTATTTATCTTTGAGGTGGAGGCAACACATGGCATTGTGGGAACTCCCTCCTCTCCCGTGGTGCACTGGGGATATCCGGTGACATCTCATCTCATCATCCAGCCCAAATCCCTCCAGCTCAGCGCTGGACATCCAGCTGGCCTGGAAATCATGTTAGCGCCAACAGGACTACATCACCCCCGAGGCCATAACGTCAGCGCGGCCATGTCGCTGCTGCGCTTTCAGATTTTATTACTGATAAAATAGGCAGGAGTTCTGCATGGGAGGTGAGCAGGTGTTCCGGGTCACGCAGAGGAACCACAGAACCCGATACATGGATAACGTACGGGATACACCGGAGTCGTTCGTCTTAATCAGATAATTAGTACAAACAGTTTCACGGAAAAATAAATAAATCACACAATGTTCCATTTGGCTGAAACGCACTCAATCAGTCGGGACGGGTTTCGTGTCTCATGTTAGTTGCCATGGAAACAAAATATTATTTTGAAAGACTGTAGGGAAAACTTTAACATCACACATTCAAGTCATGTTCCAGTGAACGTTTTGCCTCAAAGGGTTATTATTAAACTGAAAAAGTAAATACATTGAAATAATAAAAAAAAGATCTTAATTATAAGTGAAGGTTATCGTTAAGAGGCGGGGTTAATGTTCTCACCGCTCTGTGTGAAATCATACAGAGAATGGGGCAGGACTGGGGGCGGGGTTTGTGTTTGTGCTTTGTTTAACAACTTC
Source organism: Hemibagrus guttatus (assembly GCA_033459395.1). NCBI lineage: Eukaryota > Metazoa > Chordata > Actinopteri > Siluriformes > Bagridae > Hemibagrus > Hemibagrus guttatus. The sequence goes on along the minus strand of JAUCMX010000007.1, from coordinate 2,121,372 downwards.
ACATGAAATCAGACTGTAACTCTGTAATGTTAGGATCATGAAGTGGGGTTTGTGTCTGTAACAACTTTATTCAACCCGGGATGAGGTAAGTGGGCGGGGCTAATGTTCATACCTGAACATATGACTTAATTCATATTAAATCTAAATAAAGGTTAAGTTAAGGGGGCGGAGCTAATGTTCATACTTGAACTTCTGACTTAATTGATATTAGGTCTAAATAAAGGTTAAGATAAGGGGGCGGAGCTAATGTTCATACCCGATCTTATGACTTAATTCGTATTAAATCTAAATAAAGGTTAAGGTCAGGGGGCGGTTACTGAAGCAGTTTTCATCACTAGATGTATCTATCAATCAATTAAAGCTTATTAGTTGTGGATATGATGGTACTATTCCAACATGGCCGCCTTTCTAACTTCCCTGCGGCTCTGCTCGGCTCTGAGCTTCTGTTCCTCACACTGAGCGGGTCTTGGCTGATGCATTCGGTGTAATTTGGAAAGCGTGTAAATCGGATTGGTTTGGAATCTGTCAGCTTTTATATTTAGACGTTCAGCAACTGTAGGGAAGTTGGATTGCTCTGAGAACAGATCGGTTTACGCTTGTCACGCTTCTCTCGCTCTCTCAGCAGTGTCTTCAACAGGATTAGTCACCGCTCTGTTTCACCAGACCAGAAGATTTCAGACCTGTTTGTTCTGATCACTGTGTGATACGCTTATAAGAGTATATTTCACACACCGAGGAATACGGTGACCGAGAAGTGCAAAACAAAATGACAAATCCGAAAACACAAGGAGAGTTCAGACAAAGTGGAAAAGCTAGGATCGAATTCTTACGGCTGATTGGACGAGACATCTGTCACTCAGGACATACAGGAAGTTGGAAATTGTGGATCTAACTTTATTTCTTGTACATGTGTGGAGTTCTGCCTTCACTTAAATTTTTTATGTTTTTTCGATAGTGCAACTTTAAATCTTTTAAAGAAAATAAAACAAACATTTATATTTAGGAGGTTCATACGGCGTGATTTTGGATACACTGATAGCGTATCATGGCGTAAAGATTAGTTTGCGATCTCTAAAAACACACCAGGAATGTTCGGAAGACCAAACTATTCCAGATTAAAGGATGTAAGGAGCGCGATAAGAGCAGAGCTGCGTTCATACACACACCAATCCACTTTCTACTGATGCTGGACTTCCTGTGTATCCTGAGTGACCGATGTCTCGTCCAATCAGAGGGAAGAATTCCGTTCACACACTACACCTACCTTTTCCGCTTTGTCTGAATTCTCCTTGTGTTTTCTGATTTGTTATTGTGTTTTTCACTTCTCGGCCACCGTAGAGGAATTATTTAAAAAGTGGCAACTTGGTTAAAACATTGGACTAGAAATTAAAAAGTTTGGGGTGGATGAAGGTTCTAAATCCTCAACTGCTCAGTTGTATAAATGAGATTAACGTCATAAAAACATTAATCAGCTAAACGTAAATAAAATACGGAAATCTGTTACTGATGTTGTTTCCCAGCAGGAAAGAAGCGGACGAGAAGTTGGACAGACAGGACGCTGAGACGGATCTGAAAACCGTAGAGATTCGAATTCGACCACAGCGTGATGTGAGGAATGAGGGAAACTGTGACGTCGCCAGAGAAAACAGAACACCCGATGTCCTGGAGGATGTCATTACAACCGAGACAGGAAGTGAGCGAAAGCGTAAGACGGAAGAATATGGCGAAAGGCGACGAGGCAGTCAGAACGAGCTCGCTGAAACAGAAGAGAACAAGCAAGGTGGTGTAAGAGAGGAGAGTTCTGACATCACTCAGGAACCGGGAGAGGAACATGTCACCGGAGAAGGAGAGGAACGTTCTGTAAAGTCAGATGATGTACATCAACGTACAGGAGACGTTTTAGAGGAAAGACCTAAAGCTCCGGATGTGAAGCTAAGATCTGAAGATGCTCATGTCAGAAACTCAGAACGCAGCAGCACGAGGAGGCTGATGCTCCCGGCGCCGGCTTTATCCATCCCGGGTACGATTGCACGTACGCGCTCTTCGCCCTCGCCGTGCGTGCTTCCGCCTTTTTACGGTTCCTCATTCGGTCACCGCATCAGAACCCCTCACGCCCCTGAACGCCACCGAGCCAGAACACACCCCGCTGTATCCTTCAGCTTCGACAAAAGAGCCATAAAACATCCCCCGAGCTTGGACAGGACAGGAAATCGGCACGTCTTCAAAACAGGACCCAGAGGAATAACCGGGCCACGCCCCAAAAAAAGCTGTGAGCGGTGGGGGCCACTGCCTCATAAAACCAAAACCACCATGACGTTCGTGTGGGGGCCTCGAGGGCCTCAGGAGAGCAAGAGTGTGTGTGAGCTACAAGCTCGGACCGACAGGTGTCGGGGGGTGGACTGATCCAAAAGTCCTGATAACCATGGACCTACAAAAATATCATGTTTCTGCGTATTTATGACAGCTGTGCTAATTCAACGCTGGTGGAAATTCATTTAAAGTTTCTCATATTAACATTTATAATGAATAGCTGTCGGGTTGCCAGAGTTGTGATTTTTACATTTTTCGGATAGTTTATAAATGACCTTGTTTTAAAGCAAATAAATAAAAATAAATCAAATCAATTTCCGCAAATATCATCAGCCATGACAAAGAGGGTGGAAGCTCAAGTGTAGATGAGGTGCAGGAGCATTTCTGTGGAAAAGATTAGGAAGAGGGAAATTGATAGTTGAAAAAAAAGAAATGTGAGTTTATACATGATGAGAAAAACAACAGAAAAAAAAATTTCCTTTAACAAACATGAAAATTTTGGCTTGCTTTCAGGTCATTTGTGTGGTTTATGTAGCTGTAGGTGTAGTCGGGCTGGTCTTATGACTTAATTCGTATTAAATCTAATTAAAGGTTAAGATTAGGAGGCGGAGCTAAAGTTCCTATCAGAACTTATGACTTAATTTGTATTTAATCGAACCAAGGTTAAAGTTAGTGAGAGGAGCTAATGTTTGTACCTGACCTAAAGATTTAATTTGTTAAATCTGACGGTGTCATATGTTAAAACTATTTAATTTGTGCAGAATCAGACAAAAACAAATCCTCATCATCTTTTGTCTTTGAACGCCAAAATGATGTATAAGAAGATAGATAGATAGATAGATAGATAGATAGATAGATAGATAGATAGATAGATAGATAGATAGATAGATGCAGTGCACGTCTCGAGAGATCTGTAAGGAGGAAGAAAGCTGATCTCCAGCTTGCATTAAAAACTTCAGAGTCTTCCAGTTCTTCTTAAAAAAGCTGTTTATTTGCTAAAGTCGAAGTGTAAATCAACAAAGTGGAGAAAATGTACATTGATAACTGAGAGAGAGAGAGAGAGAGAGAGAGAGAGAGAGAGAGAGAGAGAGAGAGAGAGAGAGGATGAGAAATGGATCATGAGAACATGGGGGTAGAGACAGAAAGTCTGAAAGAAACAGAGAGAGAGAGAGAGAGAGAGAGAGAGAGAGAGAGAGAGAGAGAGAGATCAACAAATTGATAGAAGAGACACATGATCATAGCAATAAAACTTAAATGAACTGAGACAGTAACTGTGTGTGTGTGTGTGTGTGTGTGTGTGTGTGAGAGAGAGGGGGGGGGGAATAAATCTCATAAACACACTATTTAAGAGGCTGCGGTTTGGTGTAAATGTCCTTAAGTCTCTTCTCACTCTCGGGGTAAATATTTGCCCTGCTGCTGGAAGAGGAAGATGAGGAAGAAGATGCCGGAGGTGGTCCTTGAGAGCCCCAGATTCTCCAAGAATGAACTGTTTACACCCCCCCACCCCCACCCCCCCCCACACACACACACACGCAGGGCTGGTTTACGTTATCAGCCCAGATGTGATCTGAGCTCATGAGCACACATGTATAAAGAGGTTATACAAGTAGCGGGTAATTATGGCACACAGATGTTCTGCGTATTGTCCAGATGTTGCACTTTCAGGGAGTGAAAAATAAAAGCGAGACAGCAATAATGAACGGTCTTGGCGTGACAGGGAGAAGACAGAAGGAGAGATGCGCTCTGTGATGTGGTGAGAGTCACAAATCACGCAGTGAATCAAATGTGAAATGATTCACTGATTCACTGGGGATCTACATTCAAGAGAAAGCACAGTTAAAATGCATGCTGTTGTACCTGTGTTCATGACTGTAGGAAGAAATATTAGAGTATTTCAGGAGGAAACGGTGGAACTGATGAACTAGAGAGAGAATAAAAGTTTGAAGAGCTCTGCTGGCCCCTACAGGCTGAAGACGTCCTGCTTTCTGCCTTCATACTGGCTCTTCACTGTGTTTAATTGGACATAAAAGTTCAAAAATTAAATAACAAAACTAATCCTAAATTCCGAAACCTGCGTTAAAATTATTATATATATATATATATATATATATATATATATATATATATATATATATATATATATATATATATATATATATATATACATACATTTATATATCATTTAATTCACAATATAAACATTTCAGGATACAAATAAACAGAACAAAACAAATATATACTCTTTATTTTTGTTTTTAAAATTCCCTTTCACTTTTCCACAATTTTCCTTTCCTTTCCCTTTGCAAATATTTCAATAAATGTGTAGTTCTGATTATACTTGGTGTTAATACAGGTTTAATGTTTTATTTACTGTTTGGTTTTGATTCCATTTATATTTTTATTTGATTTATTTATATGTTTATTATTACTGGACTTATTTTGTTTGTTTGTTTTTAAGCGCGTTCGCCGCTTTATTATTATATTCTTCCTTTCTTTCAGCAACTCTATAATTAAAGTTTAAATTGAGAAATTAATTTGTTTTGTTTTTTGTTTGTTTGTTTATTCAAACCTTTTTATTACATTTTATTTTATTTTTGCAATTGTGTTTTAACAATTTATTTCACGTACAGGAAACGGAAACAGCGACGTCTCCGCGTCGACAGTGACGTGCACTTCCGGTTCCGCTCTGGCAGCGGCGCTGTGTGGAGATGCTCGGGTTAGGGGAGAGGTAACGTTAACCGTGACGGGGTGCGCACCTGACCGAGAGAACGGGAGCGCGAGACACTCACCGTACGGTACTCAGCACCAGCGAGCGCAAGTGGGACCGCGGCGCGAGACCTGAGAGAGAGAGAGAGAGAGAGAGAGAGAGTGAGTGAGTGAGTGCGAGTGCGAGTGCGAGTGCGTGAGTGTGAGTGAGTGAGTGAGTGTGTGTGAGTGTGTGTGTGTGAGTGAGTGAGTGAGTGAGTGTGTGTGTGTGTGTGTGTGTGTGTGTGTGTGTGAGTGAGTGAGAGAGAGAGAGAGGGAGAGGGAGAGAGAGAGTCCGCCCCTCGAGCCGCTCGCTGGTCGTCATGGCGAAGAACACGCTGTGGTCGCGGTTCCGGGGCGTGGACATCGACCAGTACGACGAGAACCGGTTCGTGGACGAGAACGAGGAGGCCGCCGAGCAGCAAGGGCCGGACGGAGCCGAGGTGGACGCGCTCATCAGGCAATATCCTTCACACGTTATTAGTTTATTTTTGCATGTTAGCCAAAATGTCTGCGGTTTGGGTTCAGTTTAGCACCGGAGCTACATGGGTTTTTTTTGTTGTTGTTTTGCTAACAAGTAACGGAAGTCAGTCGCTTCCAGTTTAGCATTATCCACTGACTTCTTACTGGTTTGCGTGCTGGAAATGTTTCATTCCTCCTATCCCACACACTAGGTCTGTAAACACTACTTTAGCACGAAAGACACGTCTGCCTTTATTTGCTGTCGCACTTTAATGACGTCGTAAGTCCATGAAAGGAGCGAGTTCCTGTTCTGACGGACGTTATAGCAGCTATAAACAGTCGTTCCCTCACCAGCCTCTCTTCACTTTCTCTTCACAAAAATAAGACAAGAAAAAATAAAGAGGAGACAGGTTACCATGGCAACCTGTTTGTTAAATATGGTAATGGAATTGGAATGGGAATGGGAATGGGGGGGCGGGGGCAGTCATTTATAGTGATATTGTGATATAGTTTATAGTGATATTCTATTTATTTGTTTAGGTGTGACATCACATCCTCCTGTGTCCCTGTGTTGAAATGTGGACCGTTCATGTGCTCATGAGAACCGTAACCTAAAACAGCTGTAGAACGTAATGGGGATCAGAGTAAACATGAGTCAGTCGCTGTTCAGCCAGAACAAGCTCCTCTATAATCAGGGTTTCTCCGTCATTCCTCACACCATTCCTGTCGCCTGATGTCAGCGTGCAGCTCTGCGCTCCAGGCCGCCTCCAGAAAGCGCTGCAGTTTCCAGAAAAACGTGGTTTTCCGCGGGAATTTTAACACCTCATCATCCTGAGGAAAAGAACTGATACGCAGCTGGTCAAGTTGCAGAGTTTGGAGACTCCTTCTGTAGATGTTACATGAACATTTGTGTTGAGATTTTTTCCCGTCAGTGTTTATTACGTTGTCGTTATATGCTGAAGGAGGCAGAAACTGAGCGGGAAAAAAGGATCTAGCTAGCTTAGACAGACGGTCATTTTGTTTAGTTGTGGTGACATTACGTTGGAACGTTGTGTTAGAAGTAGCTAGACAGACGGCGGAGGTGGTGGTGTGATTTCAGGGGGCGTGTCCTGACAAACAGGATCCTTTCTCCACTCTACTTTCCTTAACCGACTGCAATGCACAGGAGACATGATGACAGCGTTCCATGTGGCTCTGAAGAACCCGCCCATCAACTCCAAAAACCCAGCTGTGAAGGTAACAGGATCCTCCTACTTTTTCTTCCTGCATCCTGCATTCCTGCAACCCATCCTTTTTTCTTCAAAAGGATGGGTTCCCTTTTGAGTCTGGTTCCTCTCAAGGTTTCTTCCTAATACCATCTAAGGGAGTTTTTCCTTGCCACAGTCGCCTGAGTCACCTCAGGCTCGCTCACTAGGGAAAATTTTGTCTAACATCTAGGACTGTTTGTTTGTATGTTTATTGTTTTTTTATGTTCTGTAAAGCTGCTTTGAGACAATGCTCTTTGTTAAAAGCGCTATACAAATAAAATTGAATTGAATTGAATTGAATGCACACTAACAAGTTCCTCCTACTTTTTTCCCACACCAACAAACTCCTCCTACTTTTTCTTCCCACACCAACAAACTCCTCCTACTTTTTCTTCCCACACCAACAAACTCCTCCTACTTTTTCTTCCCACACCAACAAACTCCTCCTACTTTTTCTTCCCACACCAACAAACTCCTCCTACTTTTTCTTCCCACACCAACAAACTCCTCCTACTTTTTCTTCCCACACCAACAAACTCCTCCTACTTTTTCTTCCCACACCAACAAACTCCTCCTACTTTTTCTTCCCATACACTCTCCTCCTACCCCCCCCCCCACAATAACAAGCTCCTCCTACTTCCCCCACACACTAACAAGCACATCCTACCTTTTCTTCCCATACACTAATAAGCTCCTCCTATGTTTTTGCACTTACTAACAAGCTCCTCCTTCTTTTTTCCCTCACACACTAACAGGCTCCTCCTACTTTTTCTTCACACACACACACACACACGTTTGTTTCTTTCTTTCCTTCTGCATCAGCAGGCTAGTTTATAACTAGCGAAGAACAAATAAATAATTCTGTTCCCTTAACACATTTCTTTTTAAAGAACAGAACTTCCAGGATGTTTTTTTTTTATTTTTTTTTTTTATAAAGTTCCAGAGTCAAATGTTGCGTTCGACTTTTCTCAGAAAAGCAAACTCGGATTTTTGCTTCCTGAGATTCTGTGTTGGAATTCCAAAGCTGAGGCTGTGTTTCACTTGTATTTCCTACGACTTGAATTAGAATGCAGCGTATGAACCATTGTGGGTGGAGCTTGCCTTTTTAAAGATCACTGATTGGTCCAAATCAAGCTTTTCTTTAAAACTCACAGATTTGAGAGACATGTAGTCAGGAAATGGGCGGATAATGATAACTTTACAAAATACAGCACATCATTAAACAAATGCAAATGTTTTTTAAAAATGAAGTAAAATGATTTGAGTTGGATTGAGTTTTTTTTTTAAACACAGCCCAGGATAAATTTCCCGGCTAATTATAAAAGCAGGTTTTTTTTTAAAGCTGTGGTTTTAGCACCAAGTCAGCGGTTTGAAATGAAGGGGTTTGTTTCTGGCTATGTGCAAGTGATCAGTGATGGAGCTTTAACATGCTGTGATGTTTGTATTCATTTGGACGTTTTTTTTAAACTCTCTGATATGAAGTGTGTTTCTTTCAGAAAGCAGAAGGAGGACAGCTGGTGTAGGAACCTGGGACAGATTTAAACCACAGACACATTTGTTCTTTTATTTATTCTCGTAATCCAGTCCATTAATTCCGCTCGGAGCTCACCAGAAACATGCCTCGGTTTTCAGAGCCATCTATTAATATATCGGCATCTCTCTCTCTCTCTCTCCATCTCCCCCCTCTCTGTTTTTCTTTCTCTCGGTGTCTTTTTCTCTCTCTCTCTCTCTCTCTCTCTCTCTCTCAGGAGCGTGCCCAGGCCGTGGTGCTGCGTGTTCTCACCTCCTTTAAGAGCAGTGACATCGAGCCGGCCGTGAAGTCTCTGGATAAGAACGGAGTGGATCTGCTGATGAAGTACATCTACAGAGGGTTCGAGAAGCCGTCAGATAACAGCAGCGCCATCCTGCTGCAGTGGCATGAAAAGGTGAGAGAGATTCAGTACAGGGGCCACGCCTCCTTCACTGTTACTGACAGATACAGAGGCCACACCTCCTTCACTGTTATTGACATAGAGGCCACACCTCCTTCACTGTTAGTGACACAGGGGCCACGTCTCCTTCACTGTAATGAACAGATACAGAGGCCACACCTCCTTAACTGTTACTGACAGATACAGAGGCCACGCCTCCTTCACTGTTACTGACACAAACAGGCCACACCTCCTTCACTGGGATAAAGAGACTGAATAGAACAGACTGTTATAAATGAGGATCGATTTTGTGAATTGTAAACAAATCCCTTTTATCTCTTTTTTATCTCTATATCTTTTTATTCTTTCTCTCTCTCTCTCTCTCTCTCTCTCTCTCTACCTCCCTCAGGCCTTTGCGGCTGGAGGTTTAGGTTCCATCGTACGGGTCCTGACGGCACGGAAATCCGTGTGAAAAAATAAATGTAAAGAAAATCCAGAGCCACGGGATCGTTCCGTTTTGTTTTTTTTCCCTCTTAAATACGGACAGCTCACATTAAATCACTTCACAGTCGGGAGTGTCTCCCACTCACTCGCACACACACTACAATGAACACTGTATTTTATTTAATGATGATCGGAGGAGTGTGTTGTATTTATTGTACATTATTAAATCACGTTAATATTTAGCACCTGAAGTCTTCTGTGAAATGAAGGAGGAAAGAGGAGGCTAATCGACTGAGCAGTTAAACTCTCATTTGTTTTGGACGATGCTCTCTCAGATACAGATTTTCCTTTTTGTACAGAAAGATGATATATATATATAGATATATATATAGATATATATAGATATATATAGATATATATATAGATATATATATATATATTTATATTAAGTGAGGAGGTTGCGCAGGGTCACGCATGTCCTGACCATATCACGGGCATCGCTGGGTCAAAAAAAGAACAACATACATAACCTTAACGTTAAACCTTTCTAGGGTAGCTAACTTTACTTGTTAGTTGGCTAACTAACATGTTTGTGATTGGTCGATCATTTTTAATCTCCGCCCCCCCCCGACGATGCCTGAGATTCGGGACATATGAGGACATTTGTGTGTGTGTGTGTGGGGGGTTAATATGTGAAGTGCCTGGTGCAATAAAGATCACAAATATGTTTTTCCGTCTCTCTCTCTCTCTGTTCGTTAAAGCCAAAACCCGTCTGGAGTTCAGACCTCGCTCTGGATCGCTTTGTTTGTTCGTCAGATGTTTCCTGTTTTGCTGCCTTCTTACAGTCGCACACATATGGGAGGTGTAAATTAGACGCTGGCTTCTCGTGGCCGAGCAGGTGGTTAGAGTTAGCGCACATGTAGACTGATTAGAGAATGTTCACTTCAGGGTTGGAGGAAAAACAAACAGAATACATTAAGAACTGTGATGTTTTGTCTTTGTTAATGATTTTTGATAACGCTTAATACGTGGTGATGTGACCGTTAGGAAGTGACAGGGAAGTGAATCTAAATAAACAATTGGGCTTTGACACATGTTTAGAGTCATCGCTGCTGCTGGACGATACGATAATCACCTCATGATGATTATTTTACTTCACAATACGCTAGTCTGAGATTTATTATTTAAAAAAAAATATTTTAATAATTACAAATGGCATCAACTATGTTTGAGAATTTTTAGGTGTTAAATGTATTTTTATATATATATATATATATATATATATATATATATATATATATATATATATATATATATATATATATATATATATATATATATATATATATATATATATATATATATATATATATATATACACACACACACACATATATATATATATATTATATACACACATATATATATATATTATATACACACACACACACACATATATATATATATATATATATATATATACACACACATATATATATACACACATATATATATACATATATATATATACATATATATATATATACACACACATATATATATATATACACACACATATATATATATATATATACACACACACACATATATATATATATATATATATATATATATATATATACATACATATATACATACATACACACACGGATATGAAAATAAAATATAAAATTTATAAATATAAAAAAAAATATAAAAATCAAACAAATTAACAAAAATAAATATAAAAATATTTTCTCTAAATGTACTTATTACAAGTAACTAAATTAATTAGTTAATATATAGATAATACATTTTTATATTTAAAAAAAATTAGTTTGCAGTTTGTGAGCTGAACTTTTGAGTGAATGCTTTTAAGAATCACAATATGATATTTTTTATCATCATGTCGACCAGTTTTAGGTTCTGGTCCTCATGGATTTAAGCCGGAGTCTCTGGGAACTAACCTAGGATTCTTGGATTATAAAAAAAAAAAAAAAAATTCTTGGACACTTTTTTTCTGGTTAAAATGATGAATTAAATAAATTTGAGCTTCAAAATAGGGCCACATGAGAACAAAAAACCCCAAAACAAATCAATTTCCCTGAAGTGAAGGAATAAAACCCACAAATTGAAATAAAACCTTGACGTTTTGATCTATTTTTTTAGATACAAAAAAAAAAACGTGGCACGGTGGCTTAGTGGTTAGCACGTTTGCCTCACACCTCCAGGGTTGGGGGTTCGATTCCCGCCTCCGCCGTGTGTGTGGAGTTTGCATGTTCTCCCCGTGCCTCGGGGGTTTCCTCCCCCAGTCCAAAGACATGCATGGTAGGTTGATTGGCATCTCTAAATTGTCCGTAGTGTGTGATTGCGTGAGTGAATGAGAGTGTGTGTGTGTGCCCTGCAATGGGTTGGCACTCCGTCCAGGGTGTATCCTGCCTTGATGCCCTATGACGCCTGAGATAGGCACAGGCTCCCTGTGACCCGAGAATAGTTCGGATAAGCGGCAGACAATGAATGAATGAAAATAGTGCCACACGGATATGGAGACAATTCTACAGAATCAGAAGGAAAAAAACAAAAAAAAACCAATTTCCCTGAACTGAAAGAATAAAACAACCTTGAGGTTTTGATCTGTTCAGTGATCTCAGCACGGTGTTGCAGTCGTGTTACACTGAATTGCAGCTCCATCATCAGAGAGAACATCCCTTATATGGCTTGAATAAAGTGAGCTGCTGGTCATCCCAGGTGATCCATCCCCAGCCCAGGATCTTACGTTATCTCTGAAGAACTCCATGATCGTGGATATATAAACCGTGGATAACCAACTTTGTCCTATTCCTCCCATGTCGCTAATGTGACACGCTCATGTCGGTTTCTTCTGTACAACATCAGAAGGATGCGGCCATTTCTATCCACACAGGCTACTCAGGTGTTTGTTCAGTCTCTGGTCATTTCGAGATTGGACTACTGCAACTCTCTTCTGGCAGGTCTACCTCTGAACGCAATTCGTCCTCTGCAAATGATCCAAAATGCAGCTGTGACTTGTTTTCAACCTGCCGGAGTTCTCCCACACCACCCCACTGCTGCGTTCCTTCCACTGGCTTACGGTAGCTTCACTCATCAGATTCAAAACACTGACGCTTGCCTACAAAGCCAAGAATGGACCAGCGCCATCTTACCTCAAAGCTCTCATTACTCCTCACACTGCACCTCGCTCCCTCAGATCCACTAGCACTGCTCGACTGGTCCACCATCTCTCAGGGTAAAAGGTAGGTATACATCTAGACTCTTCTCTGTTCTGGCACCGAGGTGGTGGAGTGAACTTCCCCTAGATGTCCGAACAGCAGAGTCTCTCACCATCTTCAAGCGATGGCTGCAGACCTTCTTCTTCCTGAAACACTTGAACTAGCTCTTATTCTTTCCCAGTTTTATGTATTGTTATATGTTGTATGTACATATTTTTAAAAAACAAAAAAACATCAGTTTTTAGGCTAATGGTATCCTAAGTCTGTGACCAATTGAACCAGTGTTAATGAATTCATTGATAGAGACTTTAAAGCACTTTTGTACGTCGCTCTGGATAAGAACATCTGTCAAATGCCAGAAATGTAAAACCCTTAAATCATCAAACTCCTCCTTTATTGTTAGAACAATAAAAGTAATAATAAGGCTCCAAATGTTTCTCCAAACCCCCCGAGGCGCAATATCAAACGCAGGCGAAAACAAACAGGCTCAAAATCAAAAAAGATAATTTATTCAAGTTTCTTGACAGAGCGTTGAAAATCAGACGTGTAGTGGTACTTCATTAAAATCAGAGCAAGCGCAGGGATTACGACTCGAACCGAAACAAAGTGCATAAGATGTTGAATTTAGTTCAACTGGAACACTGCTCACACCTGATCAGGTAACACACACACACACACACACACACACACACACACACAGAGCTGCGAAGGCTGATTGATAAAATAAACCATTTCCTGTTGATCTGCCAAGACAGAAAGTTTAAAAAGGAAAAACAAATTCAGGGATAAACGTCACACGGAATATTGAAAATTCCAACGGAGCTGAAATCCGTCAGTGTACTGGATTATAAATCGGATTCCAGGACCTGAAACTCATCCATCCCATCCTGTCTGGAATAAGTGAGAGATTTCTGTAGGGATGCACCAATCCGATCCCGCTATCGGACCGTCGTCAGCATGAAACCCCGGGTCGTATCTGATATGCGAACTGAAAGTTATATAAAACACTAAAAATTGCACTTTGCAAGAAAATCTACGGGGAAAAAAAAAACAACAGAACTCCCTAAATCACTGTAAGTGAATATATGTTAATAATACGCATGTTTTCTTTCAAATTGTTCAGAATCTGTAGCTACAACTGGACTGGCAGAGCTTCTCTTTAGGCCCCACCCCCTGCTGAGCTCATGCGTTTGGCCCCGCCTATGAGAGCGGTTCTCTGAAAATCATCAAGTAGTAGTTACTGAATCATAAACATAAATTAATTTCTGCCCGTAGGAATGCTTGTGATTTGTAATAAATTGTAAATTGTAAATAATAATAATAATAATAATAATAAAAAAAAAAAGGTTCCATATGAAAATTTTGAGATTTTAACATCAATAAAAAATAATTCTGCATTTAAAACATTTTTATTTACTTATTTTATTTATTTGTTTGTTTGTTTTTGTGGCAGAAAAACAATTCTTAGTCACTTTCAGGGCCATAAAATACATAATTTTACTTTATTATTATTATTATTAATTTTGATTAATTACTTTGTATTTAAACAACAGAAATGTAATGAATTGTAATTAATTTTAGGGGGAAAAAAAGCATCCCCAAATTTTTTTTTATAATTTATAAATCATTAAATTTAGATTTTTGTGGAAGAAAAAAAAAAAGAAAAATTATTAATTAATTAAGTGTTTTAGTACACACACAAATAAAAAAAAAAAGCCTGAAATATTGATAAAGAGTGAGTGTTTTTATTGGAAATGGAACATTGTGAAAATCCCAGATCGGTGCATCCCTACACTTCACTAACACAGATGCAGCCGTGTTCCTGCGTCACTGACGTACTGGATAACGCAGCCCCCCGTTACAAACATTAGAAATAACCACTTTGAGATAGATAAATATCCAGTTTAGAGATTCCCTCTCGCCTTTAACACCATGTTAAAACCTTATGAGTCGAGCACAAGGCATGCACGCTCGCATTAATACTGCACCACTGCAGTCCCAGGCCCCGCCCCCTCCACGGACGGACGGACGTTCCTTACATGATATACGTTAATGCGAAAAACTCTGAATAAATTGTACACCCGATGATTTATAAACGTTGGCTATGTACAGTTTGGTATATAAATAGACGGAATGTGCTTCGTGGTAATTTACACATACACAGGGCAGGTAAAGGGAAGATGCTTCCTCAGTATCGAGTCCATGCGCCATCTCTGCGTTATAATTGTTTGTTTTTTCCCCCCAGTGAAGCTTTCATGGAGCAAATGAATCAGGAAGAAATTCCAGTTCTTATTATTATGATGTTTGTTTGTTTTTTAAAGGTTCCTAGGTAGTGAGACGAAGCTCTCTGGAGGAACGACTCTGATGAAAGAGCGTGAAGCCGGTTGATTCAAAGCCTCAAAGAAACCCAGAAGAGAAGTTTTCCCGAAGGAGACCGAGACTAACATATGGAACTTCCTTCCGCTCCATGAACGCCTGGAATCAACGATTTATTTATTTTATTTTTTTTTCCCTTGTGAGCCCACGTCACCTCACTGGCTTTCTCTCTTCCTCTCACATCCAGCTGCTTGGGGTCCCTGAGATGGAGGGCCGGATGATGCCTTTGGGTGTGGGCTTGGAGCCGAACCATGACATCTGCAAAACAAACACACAAAGCGTTCCGTTTATCCTCTGCGACGTGGCAGACTTGTCCCAGAATGCACTGCTGCTGAGCACTAATTACAGGCTGTAACTGCATTAATCATAACACCAGATTAGTCTTTTAATTTATTTTAAAAATTAAAGCTCGTTTAAGAGTTAAGACGGGAAGCATTATGATTAACCTAACATATTTTCTCCAAAAAATGATACGAAACAATTAGGATTCTTAAAGCCATTTATAGTACATGATATGTATCACACAACAAAATACACAACCATAATACACAAAAAAAAATATAATTATTGAAAAATAAATAAATAAATAACATTTTTGGCTATAAAAAATTTCAATCAATAATACTTAATGTGGAAAAGGAGAAGTTTTACAAACTTTTATGGATTAAGTACAAAAGTTAACCTTTTATATTTAATTTTTTAAATCAGCTGCTTCCAGTCAATTTGTAAATCTTCTTCTTTCGGCTTTTCCCTTCAGGGGTCGCCACAGCGAATCATCTCTCTCCACCTATCCCTATCTTCTGCATCCTCAACACTTGCACCCACTAGCTTCATATCCTCATTAATTCCATCCATATACCTCCTCTTTGGCCTTCCTCTTTGCCTCCTGCCTGGCAGCTCCATGTCCAACATTCTCCTACCAATATACTCACTGTCCCTCCTCTGAACATGTCCAAACCATCTTAATCTGGCCTCCCTAACTTTGTCCCCCAAACGTCCAACATGAGCTGTCCCTCTGATGTACTCGTTCCTAATCCTGTCCAATCTTGTCACTCCCAAAGAGAACCTCAACATCTTCAGCTCTGCTACCTCTAGCTCTGACTCCTGTCTCTTCCTCAGTGACACTGTCTCTAAACCATACAGCATGGCCGCTCTCACCACTGTCTTGTACTTCCAGTCAATTTATAAATAAACTTGACTGGTATGTGTACATATTATTATTGTTATTATACACCGACCAGGCGTAACATTATGACCACCTGCCTAATATTGTCGGTCCCCCTTTTGCTCATGCACTGTGTATTCTGACCCCTTTCTATCAGAACCAGCATTAACTTCTTCAGCAATCTGAGCAACACACAGGAACGGACCAGCCTTCGCGCCCCACGTGCATCAGTGAGCCTTACACTTGTCCATTTTTCCTGCTTCTAACACATCAACTTTAAAGACAAAATGTTCACTTGCTGCCTAATATATCCCACCCACTAACAGGTGCCATGATGGAGATCATCAGTCTTATTCACTTCACCTGTCACTGCTCACAGTGTTATACCTGATCAGTGTATTAATGTGTATTATCATATACTTCTAAAATAGTAAAGTTTGTAAGGACTACTGTGAACCGTGATAAAATGTGGTTAATTAATGTATAATATGATATAACATCTGCATTTTAAATGGCCATCACTTTTAGATCACAGGCTTCATCGGGTTAATAAAATCTAGCGCAGAGGCTTTTCCTGCTTTCTGGAACCGTCACTGTGTATAAATACTCAGGTGCTGCTATTTCCGAGCTTCAATCTAGAGCGTTCTCCGACCCACATACTGGTTCTCCACGGGACCCATGGCCCAGTTAGTGCACGAGTTCTGGAGTTCCCCACACACACACACACGCACCTTGTACTCGAGCGTCTGCTTGAGCATGTCTTCTTCTTCACGTGTGAAATGCAGTAGCACCGAGACGGCTCTGATCAGCTGGTACGCCTGCAGGGAAACAACATCTCAGCCATGTTTGAAGGAAAAATAAAGAAAACTGGACAAAACCTCACTGTTGGTGGAGCTTTAACACTTTGGCACTGTTTTGCGGTTCGATGTATAACAGTGTCATGAATAACTCTAAGCTTATAAAATGGATCAATTTCATTTCACTTTTTCTTGGGTGCCAATAATTATGGAGATGACGCTACATATATCTCACCTCTGCCTCTCTAGACGACATGAATTTGAGCACGACGTGTTTCAGGTACTCGAAGTTGATCTCCCGTGTGTCCGTCAGGTCCGAGCTGTTTGTCACCTTTATCTGGGATGAGTGTGCGGCTAGGCCTAGTCCTGGGCCTGGACCGGAGCCGGATGCTGGAAAAAAAATGGTGGCCGGAACCGAGGCCTCCAAGCTGGGCTTCCCTTCCTGGACCTTCTCCTTACTCTCTGAGTCAGCATCCGGTTTCAGTTTCTGCAACACACACAAAAATGTGGACCATATTATTATCTCTCTCTTTCTCTCTCTCTCATACAAACACACACACTCTCTGTACTCACCAGCTCTTTCTGTAGTGTCCTCTTCAGCTCGGTCAGTCTCTGTTGCAGCTGCTTTATCGTCTATAAACACACAAAGTTTATAATTTGCTGATTACACAATATACACCGATCAGCTATAACATTATAAGCAGTGACAGGTGAAGTGAATAAGACTGATGTTCTCCTCATCATGGCACCTGTTAGTGGGTGGGATATATTAGGCAGCAAGTGAACATTTTGTCCTCAAAGTTGATGTGTTAGAAGCAGGAAAAATGGACAAGCGTAAGGATTTGAGTGAGTTTGACGAAGGGCCAAATTGTGATGGCTAGACCACTGGATCAGAACATCTCCAAAACTGCAGCTCTTGTGGGGTGTTCCCGGTCTGCAGTGGTCAGTATCTATCAAAAGAGCTTAGAATGCATTCTACTCGCATCACGTCTTATCATAAATCCTATTATTAAGTGTTTCTAAGTCCAGTGTTTAATGATATGATTTTAAAATCTCTGAACATTAAATAAACTGCTGTATCTCAGCACTTTCACACACACACAGATCTCGTGTATAAAATTATAAATGACTGCCCTCTAGTGTCTGGCAGAGTGTTTAACAGCTCCATGTGCCCCCCCCATAGAAGCTTTGAAAAGTGTGTGTGCGAGTATGTGTGTGTGTGTGTGTGTGTGTTACCTTGTTTTTTTCGCTAAGCTGCTGCTCTAAGTCTTTGTTTGCTTTCTGCAGCTCGTCCACATCGCCTGCGGTGACGCTGCCGTTCTGTTCACTCACACACACCTCCTCGTCCTGCAGCTGTGCCGTCACGCTTTCTACCTCACCCTGTGCATCACACTCCTACACACACACACACACACACACAAACAAACAAGAGCGAACATATATTTTATTTTTATTAGAGAACAATAATGCAAGTCAACATATGCTCTGTGAGAGAGAGACACACACACAAGGCACTCATGGAGACATACAGACACACACACACACCGTAGATTGATTTGTGTCAGCGTGCTGAGTGTGTGTGATGATTTCCTGCCGCAGCGATTCGATCTGAGCTTCTTTTTCCTCTGCATCCGTCCGCAGCGCCTCACACTCCACCTGCAGTGAGGACAGACCAGAGAGGGCCGTCTGCAGCTCTAACACACACACACACACACACACACACTTTAACCACTGACATGACCATACATAAGCATTCTGTCTATAAACACATAAGAGATCTGCTCTCAAATCTCACCTTCCCTTAAACTGCTTAACTCCGCCTCCTTCACGCCCACCTGTTCAGAGAGTCGACACACTTCCTGCTCCGCCCTCTGTGCAGACTCGGACATCTTGTTGACCTATGAGACACGCGGTTAAACGTCTGGTAGTACGTTTCACATGGATCGCTCTTTAATCTGAGAGACACTGTGTGCTGTGAATTACACACCTGCTGATGGAGCTCTTCTCTCTGCTTCCGGGTTTCTTCCAGAGCTTTAGCGATCTCCACGCTCACTGTCTGTCTGCTGTTCAACTCAGCCTGACACACACACACACACAATATTATTTAACACTCCATTACTCTAATAAATAGTTTGTGTGTATAAAATGCTTACTTTGGAGTTCTCGAGTTCTAAGCTGAGTTTCTGTACTGTGTTCTCCATCTCTGCTCTGTCCTTCAACAGGGTGGCCTTCTGCTCCTCGAGTAACCTCTGCGCACACACACACAGAGAAAGTGAATGAATCAGCTATTCAGATATTTAATTACTCTCCCTTTGTGGCTCAATTCTCTCTCTCTCACACACACACACACACCACGTTTTCCTGATGCGAGCTGATCTCCACCTCCCTCTCTCTCTGCAGTGTGAGCATCTCCTCCTCCAGCTTGGCGGTTTTCTCCAGTCCTCTCTGCCTCTGCGTGGAGACCTGCTGCTGTAACCTCTCCCTTTCCTCTGCCCACTCTGCCTGCTACAGGGGTCAAAGGTCAATGGTCACTCCAGGCATTGGCTATGTGATCTCATACATAACTCTAATGAACAGGTGATTTAAATGATTGTCTTTACATTACTGACACGCCCATTTTAAGCATTTCTGCTTAGTTGAGGTAAAAAACCCCCCAAAAAAACCAGATAACCCTAACCCTTGGCAGGGCGCATATTGATGACATCATCATATTGTCAGACACCCTACAGATTATCTGCTACTTCCTGGAACAAGTGCACCTTATAACTTTACCAAGTTTGTTTTAAGTGAAGCATTAGCTAGCTACGTTATCGAAATAGAGCAAATTTTGTTTCTTGCCTAGTTTTAACCTTAAGCAGGTTTTAAGATTTTTCGCATAAACTGTGATGCATGAACCATGAAGATCAATTTCTTTTTTTTTGGACTGATACCAGTATGTATAAATCATGAAGCTATTTCAGTGTGTACCAGTTTTTCTCTTTGTGTCTTTTTCTCCTCCAGCTGTGCCTCCAAACAACTCAGCCTCTCGCTGGAGTCGTTCAGCCTCTGCTCCAAATCAGCTATCTGAGCCACACACACACACACACACACACACAATGTCACAACAAGAACGTTATAAAAACTCTCAGGATGACGTGCAGCAGAAATCTCTGACCTGTGCGTCCGTTCTCTCCCTGTAGGAACTGGACAAGTCGTCTTTGTGTCTCAGCAGCGTCTGGAGCTCGGATACGTTAGTGTTCAGTCTGGAAATCTGCCCCGCGACCAGAGGTATGACGTTACACACACACACAGATAATGCTGTCCGAAAATATCGTATCGTAGAGGTACCTGTGCCTCCAGCGAGCTCACTGCTGTCATGTGATTGGTCCGTTCCTCTAGGAGCTCTCCTCTGGCCACTTCTAACCTCTGCTCCAGTAATGATTTCTACACACAACACATGCAAACTGATAAGTTCTCCAATGAGCGTGCGCGTGTGTGTGTGTGTGTTAGTTCTCCTCACCTCCTTGAGCAGCTCATGCAGATGTTCGTCCTGAGACAGATTGGCCTCCAGTCTTCGCCCCAGGGAGAGAACTTTCTCCTGTAGGTCTGCCAAAAGCCGCTCTCGGTCCTCCTCCGTCACAGCAGCCTGACCAATCACACGCCGTTTATTCAAATTCATTACAATCACATGCAATTAATAATTAAATAAATAAAAAAACACACATTTTTGAGATAAATTACCTCACAACACATTTTTGTCTGACATACAAGTGAAATCTTAATTTTTATTTTATATATATATATATATATATATATATATATATATAAAAATAACACACACACACGCACACACATATATATATATATATATATTACACAATATATTTTATTCCAAACTATTTTTACTTCATATTTAAAAGAATAATAAATTTATTTTAATACATTTTAATCTTTTAATTGTTAAACAAATGCTCATTTTATTTACATTTTTTTTTCAGATTTAATAATATTTTGGAGACGTCAAATAAAGTCAGTTTCTTCATGTACTATAAATATAATAAATATTATAACAAATTTCAAAGGTAACTACGATCTTTGTCCTTTATAACAAATGTCCTATATGTTTTCTCCAAAACCCAATCCTGCATTTTTTTCCTGATATTATATTAAATTACATTATATATATATATATATATATATATATATATATATATATATATATATATATATATATATATATATATAAAATATTTTTCCAAACTATTTTTACTTCATATTTAAAATAATTTTTTTTTTTTTTACAAATTTAACAGATTTATTTTTTAGACAGATTTTTTTTACTAATCATCCAATTAAATGCTTATTTTATTTTAATTTAATTAAGAATATTTTTGGAGATGTTAAATAAAGTTCTTTTTTCATGTATTGTGAATTTAACACATATAAAATTCTAACAAATTTCAAATGTCCTGTATGTTTTCTCTGATATCCAATCCTCTATGTTTTTCCTGATATAGATCCTGGGTATTAGAGGAATTGCGATGTGATATTTCCTCAGTATCGCTCGGCCATGAGGAGAAGAACACACCTTGCCCTTGTGCTGCTTGTGCTGCAGTTTCAGCTCGTCGTGTTCAGACTGTAGAGACTCCATGGACTTCTGTAAAGATCTTGCCTCATTCTGAGCCTGTAACAGATTCACACTGTTCAAAAAACTGTCTTTGAAACAAACATACACTGATCAGGTATAACACTGTGAGCAGTGAGAGGTGAAGTGAATAAGACTGATGATCTCCTCATCATGGCACCTGTTAGTGGGTGGGATATATTAGGCAGCAAGTGAATATTTTGTCCTCAAAGTTGATGTGTTAGAAGCAGGAAAAATGGACAAGCGTAAGGATTTGAGCGAGTTTGGCGAAGGGCCGAATCGTGATGGCTAGACCACCGGATCAGAACATCTCCAAAACTGCAGCTCTTGTGGGGTGTTCCCGGTCTGCAGTGGTCAGTATCTATCAAAAGTGGTCCAAGGAAGGAACAGTGGTGACCCGGCGACAGGATCATGGGCGGTCGAGGCTCATTGAAGCACGAAGGCTGGCCCGTGTGATCCGATCCAACAGACGAGCTACTATTGCATCTGTGGGATGTGCTGGACAAACAAGTCCATGGAGGCCCCACCTCGCAACTTACAGGACTTAAAGAATCTGCTGCTAACATCTTGGTGCCAGATACCACAGCACACCTCCAGGGAGTAAATGCCTCGACGGGTCACGGCTGTTTTGGCAGCAAAAGGCTGACCAACACAATATTAGGCAGGTGGTCATGTTATGGCTGATCGGTGTACGTAAAAACTTTTCACAGACCATCCACACTTATTATTATTATTATTAGTATTACTGTTACTGTAAAACATTTGGTAGACATAAATAAATTTTACAATGATATCCATTAACTCCAACCAACAGGAAGTCTGACATTTTTAATTTTGTGCATGTGGTGCTTGGGCCCCGTCAATCGCTGCTTGCAGCTTTTATTATTATTATTATTATTATTATTATTATTATTATTATTACTACAGAACAAATAATTACTATTACGTCCTATTCAATTTAATTTGTATAGCTCTTTTAACAAGAGAAACTGCCACAAACAAAGCTTTACAGAAATTAACCATCCAGAGTCGACTCGCTGAGGCAAAAAGAAACCCATCCTGTTCTGGGTGATTTTAAAATCTGCTGTTACTGGTTAATATTACATGTCTGATCTCTCATTTTGCACAAGGGTTTACCTTCTGGAAATCCTCAGAGACTTGTCGGATGAGCTGCTGGAGCTGCTCTTCTCTGGCTTCCAGGTCGGAGATCCTCCTCTCCGCTTCCTCCTTCTCACTCAGCAGCTTGTCTCTGTAAAGACACCGCCCTGTTAGTGTTACACTCTCGAGCTTCACACGCTGGAGGTAAAGGACGTAAAGGCCGTAATTGCATCACACGCTTCAGAACAAAAATAAATACATTCAATAAATAAATAAATAGACAGATAAATAAATAAACAAATAAAATCAGATACGTATGTGACAAGTCAAGATAAAAGAATTAATAAATAAATTAATAATGAAACATTTAAAATTATATTTAAACGTTTCATTGTTAAACATAAAATACTGAAATAATTTTTTCAAATGAAATTTTTTAAAATAAATAAATAAAATCAGATACTTATGCGACAAGTCAAGATAAGAGACATCTAAAACTAATACATTAATAATGTATTAATAAATTAATAATGAAACATTTAAAATTACATTTAAATGTTTCATTGTTAAATGTTAAATATGTTTAAATACTGCATGAATTTTTAATAAACAAAAATGTTCTAAATAAATAAATAAATTTAAAAATCAGATACTTGTGTGGCAAATCAAGACAAGAGAGACATCTAAAATAAATGTATATGTCCATTATTAAAGGTTGTATTTTAAAAATCTGAATATTTAATATTGAAATTTTAAACAATGCAATTTTGTGTCTCCACTTGAAAAAATTCACAGCTTAATTATGCAGCCATGTTGAATTGCAGAGCCTTAAAATGCAAGCACTGATAATACGATAAAGTTTTTTCAGTTACTGCAATTCACCACCTTTTTTTTGGCATCAAATACATTTGTTGCTATTTTACTTCCATATATGCTTCATTGTTAAAGGTTAAATACTGACTAAACATATTTAAAAAAAAAAAATTCTTTTAAATAAATAAATAAATAAAACCAGATACCTGTGAGATAAGTCAGGATAAGAGAAACATCTAAAATAAATTAATACTTTTTTAAAACAATATTTAAATGCTTCATTGCTAAACATTATTTAATTACTTTTTAGTTTTCCTTCTAAATAGCAATTGTGGTACAATTAAAAAATTAAAAAAAATATTTTTGGAAAATAATTTAGCTATATTGTAGTCAAAATATACACAAATAAAGAAACTCCTGCATAAGGTAAAAACCTTAATAAAAATATTAATGCGTGTCTAAAACACAGCTATATATTTATTAATTTTTTTATTTGATGTAAAACATTCTATAAATATGTGTCATAAATATTAAGAGTAGAACATAGTCTATAGCGAGCGAAGGAAATCAGGTTAGTTATTGATTTTAAAATTACAACAAAAGTGATTTGGAGGCGATTTAGATATCTAAATATTTTCTGAAAAAGTACAGACACGATGCATGAAAGGGTTAAACTGCAGGTTAGAGATGATATACGAGTTTAAGGAACAGTTTTTTTCCAGGCTAGGAATACTTTTAGTCTTATAAGATAATTAGACAATAAGATAACTCATTAGCTATTTTTAACGATGCTAATGAGTTTGTTAAAGCTCGTTAAAGTTACAGTGCAGTAGTTACCTGTGAGCTTGTAGCTGCACATTGACGCTACGGGTTTCCTCGTGCTCTTCCCCGAGCTCGTAGAGTTTATCCTGAGTGCGAGCGAGCGTGATGCGGGCCGTGTCCAGCTCCTCTCCTCTCAGCTTCAGCTCTCGCTCCTTCTGACTCAGCTGCTCCTCCTTACGCAACAGCTACAACACACACACACACACTCAGTGTCGCATTACACACAGTGTATATATCAGGTCACGTGTCAAGGGCAAGAATCACACGAGGACGACTGACCATGTGCTTGACTTTGGCCAGTTCCTGCATCTGGAAGCCCTCGAGCTCGTCCTGTTCGTCTCTCTTCTGGAACAAACTCAGACTCTGTTCCAGACGAGCTGCTAACGAGGACTTCTCCTGAAAAACACACACACACACACTATCAAGACAGTGCCTTAACATTTTAATGTGTTTGTGGATTAACAGAGAAGCTTCACACATAAAGACGTAAACAAGCGAGTGAGTAATTACGCAAGTAAACAAGAGATTAAGTAAGTAAATATGAAAACAAGCAAGTCGTTCTGTAAGGAAGTAAAAAAGTAAATATATAGGACAGTAAGGAAGTAAACAACTAAGTAAATAAGTGTGTAAGATAGTGAGCAAGCAAGTAAATAACTAAGGAAGAAAGCAAATACGTATGTAAGCAAATAAGTCAGCAAATAGGCAAGTAAGTAAGAAGATAAATAAGTAACTTAGCAAGCAAGCCTATAAGTCTGAAATCAAGTAAGAAAGTAAATTAGTATGTTAGCAAGTATGTAAGCGTGCAAGAGTGTAAGTAAGGATGTAAGTAAATATCTAATTAAGCATATAAGTAAGCAAACAAGTAAGTAAGTGATTGAATAAGTTTGTCCACAAGTAAGTACACTACATTGCCAAAAGTTTTGGGACACCCCTCCAAATCATTGAATTCAGGTGTTGTTTTTCATGTGTTGGCGCTCGGCCCCTTAGTTCCAGTGAAAGGAACTATTAATGCTTCAGCATACCAAGACATTTTGGACAATTTCATGCTCCCAACTTTGTGGGAACAGTTTGGGGATGACCCCTTCCTGTTCCAACATGACTGCACACCAGTGACCAAAGCAAGCTCCATAAAGACATGGATGAGCGAGTTTGGTGTGGAGGAACTTGACTGGCCTGCACAGAGTCCTGACCTCAACCCCATAGAACACCTTTGGGATGAATTAGAGCGGAGACTGCGAGCCAGGCCTTCTCGTCCAACATCAGTGCCTGACCTCACAAATGCGCTTCTAGAGGAACGGTCAAAAATTCCCAGAAACACACTCCTAAACCTTGTGGAATGCCTTCACAGAAGAGTTGAAGCTGTTATACCTGCAAAGGACGGGACAACTCCATATTACATTCATGTGCATGTAAAGGCAGACGGTCAGGTTCCTCCTCATCCATGTCTTTATGGACCTTGCTTTGTGAACTGGTGTGCAGTCATGTTGGAACAGGAAGGGGTCATCCCCAAACTGTTCCCACAAACCTGGGAGCATGAAACTGTCCAAAATGTCTTGGTATGCTGAAGGATTAAAAGTCCCTTTCACTGGAACTAAGGGGCCGAGCCCAACCCCTGAATTCAATGATTTGGAGGGGTGTTCCAAAACTTTGGGCAATATAGTGTACAAAAATAAGCATTTAAGTAAGCAAACAAGCAAGTACGATTAAATAAGTTTGTAAGAAAGTCCACAAGTATGTAAGAAAAAAACAGGAAGTAAGGGAGTGAATAAATAAGTAAGCAAGTATATTAGTAAGCAACTTAGTTAATAGGTAAGTAAGTAAACACTTAAAGTGATTCTAGAGCAAGTAATAAAGTTTTGTACCTTCTCCAATGCATCCATCTTCTCCATCCACTCCTACACACACACACACCAAAGTTAGTCTAGATCATGATGGAATTACTCTTTATTTATTTTTAGTAGAATTGGATGAATTCCTCCACCTGATCCTTCTTCTCCAGCGCTAAGGCCATGCCTTCGGCCATCTTGGCTCTGTTAGCCTGGAAGTTTTCATTCTGGTCCTGTAGTTTCCGCATAGACGCTAATGGGCAAAAAAAAAGAGAAAGAGACAGAGACACAAAATCTAGCAACAACATTATGAGGACATTATATAAGGTTAAGACAAATAAAAGTAAAATTCGGAGGCATTTATAGGTTAGATGCTACCAAGAAAGAAAATGTTAGCGAGAAAGACAAACAAAAGTTCTGTGGTTTATGGTTTATAAATTAAAAGTTGATGATTAAGGGTAAAGGGAAGAAGATCACACGTCTGATTCTGTGAAACTCTAATCAAGTTTAAAAGCAGCAGGACTGATACCAGGTCAAAGAAAAAGGAAGGAGAGACAGGTGTGTGAGGGATGAGGCGTGAACACAAATGCAGAGGAGAGTAAATGAGAAACAGATGGATGGATGGACGGATAGAGGGACGGAGGGAGGAAAAGAACAGGTACGTACAATCCTGATGCTTCTCTAATGCAATCTCAAGCTTCTCCTTCGTCTTCTGCATTAGCCGAAGCTGTTCAGCGTAGTCTAGGATCGGGGAGGGGATGAGGCGTCGACACACACACACACACACACACAGGACGCAGGGAGAAGGGAGAAGAGGATGTGGGTCCACAGGTAGGACATCAGGGAAGGAGGGAGGACAAAAAAAACAGAGGGAGAAAACAAAAGGATAAATGGTTGAGTTGAGAAGTCAATGGAGGGAGAATCAAAATGAGACTGAGATGAGGAGAAACAAAACTGCGATCTACGATTAGATTCATAACCAAATCTTTTTCCATAGCTAAGAAGCG
>JAUCMX010000007.1:2069478-2091978 GCA_033459395.1 Hemibagrus guttatus | reverse complement strand
GCTTGGCCCTGGATACTGTGGTTCAGAAACTGAGCTTGGACCTGGTACCTACGGTTCGAACTAATCTCGGCCATAGTTCCAGCAGTTTAGGAAATAAGATCAGCCCTGGTTCCCACAGTTCAGGAACTAAACTCAGTCCTTGTTCCTTTGGTTCAGGAACTAATCTCAGCCCTGGTTCTAGCAGTAGAAACACACCTACATTGCAGTGTATAAAGATTCTGATGAAGGTCAAACTCAGATCTTGAGTTGCAGCCATGCTCACGGCTACTGATCCTCCTGACTTCTTAATTATTCAGTGGAGCGGTTCCTCTGTCTGTGTGTGTGTGTGTGTACAGTGGAACAGGAGTGTCAAGTTACACAGGTCGGATGTTGAAGTGCCCTTCGCTACACGTTGCCTCCAGCTGGGTGGAGATGTTGATGAGGACGTGTTGAGTAAACATGATGAACTTCAGCGTGAACACTGGGACTTCAGCACACAGAGCGTTCGTGGTGATAAAGCGGAGGTTTATAAAGTGCAGCTTTAACACTCGATGAAGTGCTCAGTATAGACGATGTTCAGGCCATAATAATGATAATAATAATAATAGTGTTCAGTGCATTTTAACTATTTGTGCTCTAGGGGGGAGAGAGAGAGAGAGAGAGAGAGAGAGAGAGAGAGAGAGAGAGAGAGATTGGAAATTATGCTGAGACAGACAGGACAAACAGGAAGTGAGAATACTAATTCCATAGAAAGAAGAAGAGAAATAAAGAGAAAGAGTGACAGACAAGGGGGTGAGACAAACTAATATACAGACTGGGAGTAGGACATACAGGGAGAAACAAACTGAAGGACAAACAGACTGAAGGACAGAGAAATAAATGATAGACAGAGAGACAGTGAGACAGTGAGAAAGAGAGAGAGAGAGAGACAGACAGATGGAGAGAGCAAGAGAGAGACAGACAGAGATGGAGAGAGAGAGACATGGAGAGGGAGTGACAAACAGACATGGAGAGAGTGAGAGAGCAAGAGAGCGAGACAGACAGAGAGAGATAGAGTGAGAGACTGACAGATGGACATGGAGAGACAGACATACAAACATACATGGAGAGAGAGGGAGGGAGAGAGGGGGAGGGAGAGAGAGACAGACAGAGAGAGAGACTGACAGATGGACATAGAGAGACAGACATACAAACATACATGGAGAGAGAGAGGGAGGGAGAGAGAGACAGACAAACAGACAGACAGACAGAGAGATACTCACAAAGTCATCTCCAGAGTCGGCTCCCACTGAGGTGATGGACTCTTTGCTGTAGGAGCGGGGCAGGCGTCCGGGGCGTGGCGTGGCCGTCGCCGCCTCCTCCGCGATCTTCTTCTTCAGCTTGGCAAACATGATGAATCACACAGAGAAGACGAACGAATGCTCCTACGTCTCTCACACACACACCTGTGAGGGGATTTCACACAACATCTGTTACTCTGAAAAATTCAACACAAATTTCTAAAACAAACTCTCTCAGAGGCTCTGTTTGTATCTGTAAGGAGAATCTGTAAGGAGTCTCCAGTGTCAGCATCTTCGGGATGCTTGAAGCTCAAGACAGAGGAAAACATGCCTAAGACGAGATGAATGAAAAGGGGCGGGTCTTCGAGGAATAACACACCTACCCAGCTGTCAATCATTCTCCTATGGAAATAGCTTCCTGTGTAAATTAGTTTAAAATGTAATGAAGAAATGTCGCACCGCACAAGACTAAGTTTCAGTGACTCTATGACAAAATTGCGCCATTTCTCATCCAACTAGCTAATGTTTATATTCGTTAGCTAAGAGCTAATAGCTAAGGTTTTAACTAAGCAGCACACTGAGCGCTAATAACATCAGGCAGCTAGTTACAACGCTAATGCTAATTTCTAATCGGAATACAGTGGAGACTGAAGAGATTAGCTTACCTTCTGGAAAACTCCTAACTAACCCAAACTAATATCCATCATCCCGCGAGCGCTTTAATGTCCTCAGGTCTTCAGAGACTTCCGAATCTTTCATGTTTTCTTCATTTCTGTGTATTTACCTGTGAGTTATAACCGAGTGTCTATCTGCTAGCCTCCATGCTAACTGACTTCACCACGTCATCTTCCACTCGCCGGATTCGCCGTGACGAGTCGGAGGAAAAAATGGGGCGGGACAATGTTCTGATTGGTCGGCGATAAAGAAGAGAGGAAATATGATTGGCTGAGGATTACTCAGCCGAATTCGCCTCTGTTTATTCCTAGTGTGTCTATCATTATGGATAAAAAAAAGTGTGTGTATCTGTGTGTGTGTGTGTGTGTGTGTGTGTGTGTGTGTGTGTGTGTTTGGAGGTCATTGTGATTAGCTTATAGTTTTGTTTTTTTTAAATAGTTTTTATTTAGTTGTTTTTTACGTGAACAGCTTATCACAAAAGATAGAAGGGAATAGAGAATAACGTGTAGGGATTAAGGAATAGGCATTATGGGATATGGAAGAGGGAGTGAGGAATATGGAATAAAGGCTAGGTAAATAGAAGTAGGATGAAGGGATTAAAAAATATGGAATGGGAACTAGGGATTAGAGAATATGGATTAGGGATTAGAGATTATGGAATAAGGAGTAATGATTAGAGAATATAGACTAGGGAATGTAAAATAAATTGTGTGAAATAGTGAGTAAGGACTATGGATTAGAGAATATGGAATAAGAACTAGGAAATAGAGAATATGGAATAATGAGTATGGATAAAATAATATGGAATAAGGACTAGGGGTTAGAGAATATGGAATAGTGAGTGGGGATTAGAGAATATGGAATGGCGAGTATGAAACAGTGAATATGGAATAGTGACTATGAAATAAATAGTGTGGAATAGGGACTAGAGAATAGAGAATATGGAATGGGGGCTAAGGATTAGAGAATATGGAATATTGAGTAGGGATTAGAGAATATGGAATGGGGACTAGAGATTAGAGAATATGGAATGGTGAGTAGGGATTAGAAAATATGGAATGGTGAGTAGGGATTAGAGAATATGGAATGGGGACTAGGGATTAGAGAATATGGAATGGGGATTAGAAATTAGAGAATATGGAATGGGGACTAGGGATTAGAGAAAATGGAATGGGTAATAGAGATGAGAGAATATGGAATAGTGTGTAGGGATTAGAGAATATGGAATAATGAGTAGGGATTAGAGAATATGGAATGGGGATTAGAGATTAGAGAATATGGAATAGTGAGTAGGGATCAGAGAATATGGAATGGGGATTAGAGATTAGAGAATATGGAATAATGAGTAGGGATTAGAGAATATGGAATGGGGATTAGAGATTAGAGAATATGGAATAGTGAGTAGGGATCAGAGAATATGGAATGGGGACTATGGATTAGAGAATATGGAATGGTGAGTACGAAATAGTGAATATGGAATAGTGATTACGGATTAGAGAATATGGAATGGCGAGTACGAAATAGTGAATATGGAATAGTGACTATGAAATAAATAGTGTGGAATAGGGACTAGAGATTAGAGAATATGGAATGGAGGCTAAGGATTAGAGAATATGGAATAGTGAGTAGGGATTAGAGAATATGGAATGGGGATTAGAGATGAGAGTATATGGAATGGTGAGTAGGGATTAGAGAATATGGATTAGTTAGTAGGGATTAGAGAAATATGGAATGAGAGTGGGAAAAATTAGTGAATATGGAATGGTGATTATAAAGATAAAATGTGGAATAGGGAGTAGGGATTAGAGGATATGGAATGGGGTTTAGAGAATATGGAATATTGAGTAGGGATTAGAGGATATGGAATAGGGGATTGGGAGTTAGAGAATATGGAATGGGGGACTAAAAGTTTAGTGAATATGGAATAGTGACTATGAAATAAAATGTGGAATGGGTGAGTAGGGATTAGAGAATATGAAATGGGCAGAAGGGAACCATGGGTATATGTTATACAAGTAGAGAAACAAAAGAATATCCCCACACTGTCAGCTTTTCTTCTCCTCCTCAGTGGATCATGCTAATCTCAGCTCTCAGTGCTATTCTACAGCTCAGAATCAGCACCAAATCTCACAGACTGCTTAAAAAAACACCCCTTCCAAAACTGCTGTAGCCTGGAACTTAATCAGAGCACAGGTTTGTAATTTGATTATTTATTTTATCCACAGTGGACTATTTTGTGACAGGACGCCATTTCCTTCTGTAGGATGCAGGAGCCGCGGTGCCGATCTGCTGCCGCCCAGCGGTGAAAACCCGGTACTGCAGCGTGCAGGAGTAGAGTTTCAGCTCTGAATTATTTACATCAGCAGGCCATTGATTCAGACTCACCTCTAAGCTGAAACACAGCTAAAACACACACACAGCAGATTACTGCAGGACTACACTCGGCAGGAGACTAAGCTAATAAATATATTACTTATATCTGTTTAAGTAGTTAAGAGTGACATCCACTTCAATCATAATAATAATGATGGTAATGATAATAATAATTCAAACGGAAAGGAAACATAAGCAACGTTACATATGTACCAAAAAGTAGTATGTAGTGAATTCTTTATGAGCATACACACTCACAAATGCATTATATTACTCATTTTATCATTAATCTCCACACACATTTACACAAAGAGAATTGTTGTTTTAAACAAAGTTAAAAGATGTCATTGAAGTGTTTATGGGGTGTTAGTTGATGCTCCTTAACTTTGTACACAATTGCATCTCTTTCTAGTCACATGTCCTTCAATAGATCAGCAAGAGCAGCAATTATTCAATTCAATTCAATTTTATTTGTATAGCGCTTTTAACAATGGACATAGCTCTCAAATCAGCTTTACAGAACATAAGAAACATAGTACAAAAGTCCTAGATTAACCTTAGACAATATCATCCCTAGTGAGCAAGCCTGAGGTGACTGTGGCGAGGAAAAACTCCCTTAGATGGTATGAGGAAGAAACCTTGAGAGGAACCAGACTCAAAAGGGAACCTCATCCTCATTTGGGTGACACCGGAGAGTGTGATTATAAATGATTTATAAACACCGGAGATCAGATAAATCTATTGGATTTATTGGATGGATCCATCCATTTTCTGTAGCTCTTTATCCTACGCAGGGTCTCAGGGAGCCTGGAGACTATCCCAGGGGACACAGGACAACCACACATATGCACACACACACACACACACACACACACACACTCACACACTCTCACTACAGATAATTTACAAATGAGCCTACGACGCATGTCTTTGGACTGGAGGATGAAACCGACGTACCCCGAGGGAGAACATGCTAACTCTGATCACACAGAGTGTAAGCAGGTATAAAACCCCTCAAGGCAAACCTACTAACCACCACGCCACCCTGCTCTTAACCAGGACCAGGATATAGATCCTATAAGTGATTGCTTCTGCCAGGAGGTTAAGACTTGACTAAAGACAATATGGACCCTGAATAAACACAGAAGAGGTGAACAAAACGCTGAGTAACGATCTCAGACAGAGTCAGATATTATAGACAGATTATCAGACTATTTAAAAAAAAAAAAAAATTAATTCTAGGGGTGCCAATAATGAAAGCAGCATTCTGGCTTACATAAGGAAAAATATTGCTATACATGTGTTTTCAGCGTCACTGATTTCATGTTATTATTTTTTTCTGGATATTTTCATGTTGCTAGCTGCATTTTAGCCTATCCTTTAGGACATTTTGCTCTAAATCCGCTTTATTTTTATGTCTAACAACCGATCCCGTTTACTGCGTTTCGGTCTTTCAGTAGTCAGAACGCTGTCTGTGTGTCGACCAATCAAATTCCTCATCGCTGAGAAATGTCACGCCGCGGTGTGTGCTCTCTCCGCTCTGATTGGTCTAACGATTACCGTGTCTGCAGCGCAGGGAGGACTCTAAACCGAGATTAGTCCCGCCCTGCTTTCTGATTGGCTATAGTCTCAGCAGAGCGTTGTTTGATTGGCTGAAATGCCTGCTTGTCTGTTGAACACTGTGGTTAAGATGCGTCGACAAACACCTTGCGCTGGATTTATAGCTATTGAACATAAAAAAGGAGGATTTTTTTTTTTGTCCTTGTTGGATGTAATGGAGTAGGACGCAGTTTGGAGTGCGTATAATTGTATGTTATTAAAAAAAAAATAATAACCCAATGGAAATTGGAGGAAGGAATCCGAACGCAGCGCCGTTGTTGTTTGAGGAGAAGGTTTGATAGAGAGAGAGAGAGAGAGAGAGAGAGATGGTCATGATGGTGATGATGATGATGTCGGCGTCTCCTGCGTTCTCTCTCATCGCGCTCGCCTGCCTCGGGTGGTCCTGCGCTCACGATGCGGTGAGGAAACCTCGCCAGATCCTCAGCTCAGGTGACGCGAATCCTCAGTCCAGTTTCACCGGCCTGACCCCAGCTCCCACCGTGCTGTCCGCAGAGGCGCAAACCACAGGCTGCATCCAGCCTCCCACCAGCGACCCTAGCTCCCCATCCCCGGAGCGTCTGCGAGAAGATGCTGCTCTCCTGATGGAGCTCCATCAACCCAGAGCTGAGCGTCTGCTGGCACAAAGACGCC
Organism: Hemibagrus guttatus; assembly: GCA_033459395.1. NCBI lineage: Eukaryota > Metazoa > Chordata > Actinopteri > Siluriformes > Bagridae > Hemibagrus > Hemibagrus guttatus. The sequence goes on along the minus strand of JAUCMX010000007.1, from coordinate 2,085,421 downwards.
AGAGCTCGGTGTCTGCTAAAGCTCAGGACGCAGGGGTTATCACAACCTCAGACAATTCCCAAGGTGAGTCGGATTACCCTCTGATCCTGATCCTGAGGTCTGACAAGGTGCAGCATCATGATAGATGTATTTCTGTGATATTCTATGCAGTCGCTTGTCCCTGGGCTGGCACCATTGGTGTATTTCTCTGTAGACACGTTTCAAGCTCAAAGAAACAAACACCACCCCAGTGAGAGCGTCCTACACCCCAGAGACAGGCCTCGTGTCCTCACCACCGTAGCTTTTATCATCAGGCTTCAATTTATTTTTATCGCCTCACGTCACCGTCTGCTTTGCAGACCAAAATGCAGACGTCTAATCAATGCGAGACGTGTCTGATTCTAGAGTCCAGCCCAGTTTGAGTCTGATATCTTAGCTCTAACAACAAACCCAGACGTCCAGTCATGAAGTCACTCCTTTGGTCCTTTAGTTGTTGTTTATATTTTACTCACCCACCAGGTGATATCCGAGCACACGTATGATAATATCAGTGTTTATCTTTGGTGAAACATTAACGAGTTTTCTGTACTGTCTTTAGCTGACGTTGATGTAACGTGAAGATTTCCATCATCTTTAGGACAGAGGGGGAGTTTACGCTTGTTTATACGCTTGTAGCTGATTAGACACAGAGTGTGAAACGTCATTCTGTGATTGATTAAAGTAGTATAAATAGGAATAGAACAATAAAACATGGAACAATGAGAAAATAACAGACTGACACTTCATCACATCAACACACAGTTGATTATTTTCCAATAACAGCAATGACACGGTGTTATAGAGCCTTAATACACGTCTAAATCACGTCGTAAAGCAGTTACAGCACTCAAATCCCGATTCTGGAGTCTTTGAGTCACATTTACACACTTGATTTTTATGATGACACAATTTACCTCAAAAACTGTCGATCGGTTATTTTGACGGCTAAAGTTATCTTATTTTATGTTATTAATGCGACAGGCAACAGAAATCTTTGTCATGTGAAAAGTTTTCTGTAAAATATTCCCCTTAAACCGTATCCCGTTTTTCACAATTAGTTGATAACCACAAACAAAACTTTAGCCTGGAGCTAAACGCCGTAACATAACAGAAGGCGGAAATTTTGAGCAACCGGAATCCGTCTTTTCCCTATGTTTTTTATCACTGAAAGGAAGAAATGCTGCTTAAAATGCTAAGAAATAAAGATGACAACAAAATTCCTTGTTCTCTTTTTACATTATTTGCAACGATTACATTTTGGTTTTTTTTTTGGTTAAGATAAACTTTCATTCCGGGGTTAGCTACTTTAGCCTCGTGGAATGTGAGAGAAAACTAAACAAAGATGTCGTGCTGGAAGATTGAGAGGTTTTATGGTGATGGGACGACAGATTTAAACAGTTTTCAAGGGAAAAAAAATCAATCGGAAATCTGAAAAGAAAAGAAAAATGACAAAAACGTCACGTCATGAGAAACGATCCCATGTTAGCAAAGCGATCACCTTGGAAACCGGTTATGTCGCTAAACTGCTCCTTTAATGCTTGATCATCAGCAGGTGACACGGTTCACAGTAACCTGATCTTGTCAAGACGTCCTGGTACAAACCTGCTCATGAAGCTTCTTTCCCTCTAAAAAAAAAAAAAAAACCAACATCCAGGGGGGCCACGTCAGGCCTCGAACTCTCAACGAAACCCCACGACCGTGACCGCAGCTGTTGTTCCTATAGCATGAGGTCATAATACGGAGACAAAAGACCAGGCTTGTATAAGCCGCCATTTGTTAACGCCTTCTGGAAACGTTCCAAACGTCACATCCTAACTTTCCCTGGACAGTGGAGAAGGTTTCAGATGGAAACGGGGAGCAGAGAAGGTCTAGAGCTAAATCTGTATGATTTATGTGACAGGTTTCAGGTATCAACATGACGTGTTGACAAGAGAAACGGTTCTGTCTTTTGACAATAAATAATGGCCCAACATGCCTCACACCGCTTTCTTCCCCAAAATTGTGTTGAAATTCTAAAAAAATGAAACAAACAACAGGTTTGATGTTTTGCTTTGTGTTTTTTTTCCCTCCCTGGAGCTGTGAGTCTGTTCTTGCTTAGATTTATGGCTTTAATGTAAACCCTTTGTTGTTTTCACGTTTCTGGACCATCAGTGGAACACGTGACACACGTTTGATTTGACGTCTCAGTGAATCTGACCCAGATCTGAGCTCTGAGATTCCCGTCTGCAGGACTAATAAACAACCGTAAAGAAATTTACAGAATGTATCTCTAAAGTGGGCGTGGCATACGTCTCCGGTCGCGGTCATTCCAGGAACAGGCATTTTTCTTTTTTTTTTTTTTACAACCGACTTGTTTAAAATCCTGAGCACGCTGTAAACGTACGTGTCTGACGTGGGATCGTCCCAGACATCGCCATCTATCATCTACCACCATCATCATCTCATCCTGTTCTAGACTTCTACTCCTGTCGCGTTCCTCAGGTGACACTGAGACGTCTCAGAGTCTTCATCATCATCATCATCATCATCTACATACAACATTCTCCTATCACTCAGAATAAAGCCACCAGAACTGTGAACTTTAACCCTTTCAGAAGCGTCAAATCACAGGACTTGCTAAATCTTTATGTTTTTAGCTGTCTTACAGCAAAAAGCTGTAAAATATTCGGTCGTAATAATCGGTTAATTATCCATCTATAAAAATACACGGAAAAGAAGGAGGAATGAAACACTGTGTATTCGGGACAAATACTGTGTATATTTTTATTTCCACTTAGTTACTTGTGTTACTTTAATTTATGTTGGAATTTCAGCTGCTTGTTTTTCCTCACTTTAGTTCTTACTTCACTTGTTACGTCATAATTTCATGGACATGTTACTTGACTTCTTGCTTTACTTGCTACTCGATCATTTCAGCTACTTTCTTACTTTACTGCTTACTTTACTTATTTCTTCTTACTTTACATTTTACGTATTATTTTTTCCTTCTTGTTTTACTTTACTTAGTATCTCTTACTTTACATTTTGCTTTACTAATTATTTTTTACTTTACATTTTACGTATTATTTTTTCCTTCTTGTTTTACTTTACTTAGTATTTCTTACTTTACATTTTGCTTTACTAATTATTTTTTACTTTACATTTTACTTTACTGATTATTTCTTAGTTCTTGTTTTACTTTTTTTTTTTACTTTCAGCTACTTCTTCCTTTACACATAGTTTTACACATTACTTTACTTCTTACTTTGTATCTTAATTTACTTATTATTTCTTACTTTAATAACTTTAATAATTATTTCTTACTTTAAATAATTTAATAATTTACATTACTTACATTTTACTTTATTTTTGTTTCTCACTTTACATTTTAATTTTCCTTTTGTTTCTCACTTTACATTTTACTTTACTAATTATTTTTTACTTTACACTTTACTTTATTTTTATTTCTTAACTTTACATTTTACTTTTACTTTTTTATTTCTAACTTTACATTTTAATTTTCCTTTTGTTTCTCACTTTACATTTTACTTTATTTTTTAATTCTAACTTTACATTTTACTTTACTAATTATTTTTTTACTTTACATTTGACTTTACTTTTTAATTCTAACTCTAAATTTTACTTTACTTTTTATTTCTAACTTTACATTTTAATTTTCCTTTTATTTCTCACTTTACATTTTACTTTGCTGATTATTTCTTAGTTCTTGTTTGACTTTTTTTTTTTTACTTTCAGCTAGTAAAAGTTTCTTCCATCACTCATAACTTTCCTCGTTGCTTTACTTCTTACTTTGCATCTTACTTTATTTATTATTTCTTACTGTAAGTTACTTCTTATTTCATTCATTACTCATTTCTTTAATTCTTGTTTTAGTTACTTGTTACTTCTTACATTCAGCTACTCATCATTTCAGCTACTTGTTACTCCACCATACTTCTTACCTTCAGCTCATTATTACTTTGTTAGTTTACTATTCTTATTTTCATCAGCTTGTTAATTTCAGCTCTTTGTTACTTTACAGGTTGCTTTCAGCTGTTTGGTCTACTCACAGAAAAACCTTCATCATCTCATAATATTGATATTTAACCAGGTCATGATTATACGATTTGAAGATTTTGTCGTACAGAGATACGTTATAATTTTCTTGACGTTCTATGACATTTAACATATCGACACTAATATATATATATCTGTTTAACTCAAAAAGATTTAGATAAGAAACACCTGTAACGTAGTGAATCATATCCGGCTCATGACTTAACGAAACGGTCCACAGATCAAAGGCTTTTTTTGATTGAAGAATAATGAATTAAACACGAAGGTTCAGGCAAACTAATTGTGAATGACGGTCATGTGAACATGCCTGAGTAGGTTTCTATGGAAACGCGACCGAGGCATCTACCCTCACATGATCACGATTATCTCAGGTAATTGGATTGAGAGGGTTATGTAATCAGCGTGTTTTCTTTCTCGCCTGCTCGCTTTTATTAGCGATTATATTTGAGTTACACGTTAGAGCAAAACCACAGCGTCATGATATCAGGGTTTTTTTTTTTTCTTTCTGGTTATTCTGACAGAATCCCTGCACCGCTCCTCATTTACACAGGCGTGTGTGTGTGAGCCGTCAGACGGAGAGCTGTAAGAGGCTTAACCGGGCTCTCCATAACTCCCCTTAGGACCCGGAGGTGTTTATATAGACGATCTTCGTCTGTATGTGTGTGTGTGTGTGTGTATGCAGCGGCGCATACAAACGATGTTTTGTTCAGCAGGTGCCCTTTCATGCCACATCCTATCACAGGGTGAAGTGCATTATGGGAAATGTGCTGCTCTGATTGAGAATGCAGAGCAGTGGTCCAGCTGCATTTATATTAATTATTTATTTATTTATTTTTGTTCTTACTTGCAATTTAAAATGAACAATTTATACACATAATTAGGCAATTAACCCAATTCCAAAAGTCGAACAATCGAATAAATACGATGTTTTAGCAAATAAATTCAAAATGCTAATACTCATTAAAAAACATTATCATTAAACTTTTGATTTAATATATTTGTAATGAACATATGTTTAATTATCTTTTGTTTGTTAATTTATTTATAGATAATTTTGCTTTAAATATAAAATAAATTTTTATATAATTAAATAATTTAACTTATTTCTAGAAATAACCAAAATTATTGGTAAATTAATATATATTAATATATATATATATAATATATATATATAGTCATTTATTAATTAATTAATTTATTGATTTATTTTACAGTTTTGGCATTTTATATTTAAAGAGACTGGAGGAAAAATCTGGCATATTTATAAATTTGAAATTCAGATTTAAGTAATGTTAAAACAAAAAAAAAACATTTAAATAAATAAATTAAATTAAAATTAATTCAAATTTAAATTCAATAAATTAATACATGAGGTGTTTTTTACTTATTCATTCATTCATTCATTGTCTACCGCTTATCCGAACTACTCTCGGGTCACGGGGAGCCTGTGCCTATCTCAGGCGTCATTGGGCATCAAGGCAGGATACACCCTGGACGGAGTGCCAACCCATCGCAGGGCACACACACACTCTCATTCACTCACACATTCACACACTACGGACAATTTAGAGACACCAATCAACCTACCATGCATGTCTTTGGACCGGGGGAGGAAACCGGAGTACCCGGAGGAAACCCCCGAGGCACGGGGAGAACATGCAAACTCCACACACACATGGCGGAGGCGGGAATCGAACCCCCAACCCTGGAGGTGTGAGGCAAACATGCTAACCACCAAGCCACCGTGCCCCCCTGTTTTTTACTTATTGCTTATTATTATTATTATTATTAATAATAATGATAATAATAATAATAATAATAATAATAATAATAATAATATTTTTTTTTCACCTTACATTATTATTATTATTATTATTGCAAAACAATATATATTTATTTAAAAAATGTCATGTTTCTGTATTTTTAATGATTTACTGGTCTCTCTTTTTCTCTCTCTCTCACACACACACATACATACATACACACACACACACACACACACACGCACACACACACACAGAGCTGGTGTGTAACTGCAGTACGGAGGGTGTGTTGGACCCAGACGAGTGTGACCGTGACACGGGGCAGTGTGTGTGTATGGCGGGATACACGGGGCTCCAGTGTGAGGAGTGTGAGGAAGATCACTTCAGCAACGGAACCGTCGGCTGTCTGCCCTGCGGCTGCGACTCATTCGGCGCTGTCGGCCCGGGATGTGACAGGTGAGAGGCATTCTGGGTAACGATCAGTGGTTTGTCGAGTCTGAGCTGCTTTAGGGGGGACTATATGGATATCTTCAGTGTGTGTGTGTGTGTGTGTGTGTGTATGCTGGGTGTAGGTGTGTGTAGGAGTTTGCTTTTCATTCTGTATTGGATTGGTTTCCAAGGAACAAATCTATCCTGATGTGTGGGAGGAAAATCCGTCGCTTCTCATATTTATACACAAATCCAAACGAAGTGAAGAGAAAAAAACTCTTTGCTCATTCCTTCATTCGTTTATACATTCATCAGCTAGCAATAACTGTTACTAGCTAGCTAGGCTATATAGGCAGAGTTTAGCTTGTGAAATAATTCATTCATTCATTCATTGTCTACCGCTTATCCGTTCAATTCTCGGGTCTCAGGCATCATACACCTTGGACAGAGTGCCAACCCTTACACACACTTTAGAGATGCCAATCAACCTACAATGCATGTCTTTGGACCGAGCGAGGAAACCCCCAAGGCACGGGGAGAACATGCAAACTCCACACACATGGCGGAGGCGGAAATCGAACCCCCAACCCTGGAGGTGTGAGGCAAACGTGCTAACCATCAAGCCACTGTGCCCCCTTGAAGTAATACAGTATATCCAAAATATTACATTTCTTAGCTGATTTTTAGATAGCTATGTTCTTCAGTAATCTAGCTAACTAGCACTGTAACACTTCACTTAGAGATCAGTGATCACTCTTGACAACAATGCAAATTTTTTAGCCACACTTCTGAGGAAAACATTGATCATATCTATGATTTTGTCCCATTTCCACTATGCTAAGTAGCCTCACGTATTTGTTTTGGTTGCCTGACAGCACCCACATAAGCAGGGAGTGTGTTTGGGCGCACCGCTAGCTAAAATCAGGTCATCATTAATATAAAAGTTATGCTAAAGATAGTGTATTTCACATTTAAGGGAATCTGATTAGCTATATGCTACAGATAGCTATGAATAACCTGCTAAGGATTTGAAGCTTTTAGTGACATGCTAGCAAATGATGAATAGCAATTAGCTTGTTAGGTACGTGCTAGGTTTATAAGATAAATTTCCAATAGCCTCTTGGCACCATGCTAGGATGTTTCTTAGATGAATAAGCAGCCAGAGGGGGGAGAAACACTTCCTGTTTCTGAGCTAGAGAAGGATTATGGGATTGCGACAGTGGGTGAGAGCGTCTCCCCCACACACACACACACACACACACACACACACACACACACACACACACACAGCTCCAGTCATTGTGTAACACTGACCTAGTTAATATGCAGCTGACCGCCTTTGGCTCTTGGAAATGTTATTATAGCCAGACACACACACACACACACACACACACACACACACACACACACACACACAGAGGCCTAGTGAAAGCGTGTAATGGGTGTCTGGTTTAAGAAATAATCTAAATTTTGGTTCAGATTAATACATGACCACGAGCAGAAGAAACAGAAGTTAGAGCTGCTGAGTTCTGGATTCTGATTGGTCAGAAGGTGTTGATTTATTTTCTGTAACAGCAGCTCTGACATTAGTGCAGCTGTAAATCTGTGTTTAGTGCATTTTTTTATTTCATGTTCTCAGGAATGCATCATCAAGTGTGTGCGTGTGTGTGTGTGTGTGTGTGTGTGTGTGTGTAGGATCGATACGTCTGTCTCTGCAGTGTGTGAGATGGAAAAGTACAGCAGCTGAATAATGCACACACTCGCTGCTTTAACCCGCGGCTCAGACCGCGCTGTTGATTAGCGTTAATGAATTATTGATCGGTTTTGCCGATTCAGTCCGACTCCACTACATACTGTTTATTTCATCAGTTACTGATCCGATCACGTCAGGTTCTTTTTCCTAAATCAAACTCGACATCAGCCATCACTGAGTGAAAGTCCAAACCCAGTGCTGTGATTGGCTGAAAGCAGAAATGAACATTCTGATTGGCTGAAAGTCCAACCCAAGCGTTCTGATTTACAATTGTAAATTTCTCTTTGGGATGAATGAAGTATCTATCTGTCTGAATGTTCTGATTGGCTAAAAGCAGAAACGAGTGTTCTGATTTGTTGAAAGGCCAAACTGAGTGTTCTGATTGGTTGAAAGCAGAACCAAACCTTCCAACTGTCTGAAAGCAGAACCAAGTGTTCTGATTGGCTGAAAGCAGAACGAAATTTCCGATTCTCCAAAAGCATAACCGTGTGTTCTGATTGGCTGAAAAACCAAACTGAGTGTTCTCATTGGCTGAAAGCAGAACCAGTCATTCTGACTGGTTGAAATCAGAACTGAACGTTCTGATTGTCTGAAAATCCAATGCAAGCGTTCTGATTGTCTGAAAATCCAATGCAAGCGTTCTGATTGGCTGCAAGTGGAACCAAGCATTCTGATTGGCTGAAAATCCAAACTGAGTTTTCTGATTGGCTGAAAGCAGAACAGATGATAGCATGTAGAATAAAAAAGCATTCAGGAGGTGAAATGTGAGGGTGAGGCTTGATTTTTTTAGGAGGAATTTTTAAATATTAGAAAAAAATTATTTCATGGTTTCAAATTTTGCAAATATTCTTCACGTGTTTCTTTTAAACATTCACTTTTTTGTTTGTTTCTTTCTTTTCTTTTTTTCACAATTTGGGTGTATATGATTTTATTTTCAGAGCATGTGGTTTTATTCATCACGTTTTATTCTGAAGTGCTTCATCACATCACTATGTTGCGTGTTATTTTCCTTGCTCCTCCATTAGTATGCGAAATACTACTGATGTGTCGTTTGCAAGCGAGTCGACTCTTTGAATCAGTTCTTTTACATGAAAATTAAGAGCTGACTCGCGTGCAGCAAATGGACCACTATGGGTTTAGTGTCTGTTAGGCAAAAAAGAAGAATCCTTCGATTAAATATTGCAAGATTTAGATTACTACAAATTATAAATCAATGTGTGAACGTTTTTCCCGTCTCCTTCCGCGACAGGAAGTAGCAGAGGAACGATGAGTCCTCCGAAATGGACCGCAGACATGCTAATCTGGTTAATTGCTTGTTAGCATTATTAGCTTTGTAGCTTTAAATGGTACAGAGGAGTCCTTATATACAGAAAACTGTCTGTTTTGACTTTCATTGAGTTCTTTCTGAAAGAGGACAGAGGATCACACACACACACACACACACACACATAAATGAAATGAATGTGTGTGTGTGTGTGTGTTGCTACAAAGCAACATGGCTGTCTCTGTTTACACCAAAAGCTACAGATATACAGGCATGAAGAACTTGTTTCATCTGAAGATAAAGGGGCACACACACACACACACACACACACACACACACACACACTGAAAGAGAGACAGAGACGAATGTTCTATGTGGAGTATAATGTCGGGTCGGAGTGTTAGTGAAGGACAAATCGATCATTATCTCAACCTGATGGCTTAATCAGTGTGTGTGTGTGTGTGTGTGTGTGTGTGAATGGAAAAAAGCCTCCCACACCATTCAGAAGCCAAGACTGATGACTAGTCTGGGTTTTGTGAAGGAGTGTGTGTGTGTGTGTGTGTGTGTGTGTGTGTGTGTGTGTCTCCCCCACAGAGCTATTCACTGTCTGCCTATGGCTGTCTGTCTCTCACTGTCTGTGTGTGTGTCACTGTCTGTCTGTCTGCCTGCCTGCCTGTCTCTCTGTCTGCATCTCTGTCTGTCCTCTTTCTCTCTCTCTCTCTCTCTCTCTGTCTCTCTCTCTCTCTCTCTCTTTATTTCTGTCTCTCTCTCTCTCTTTGTCTCTCTGTCTCTCTCTCTTTCTCTCTATTTCTCTGTCTGTCTGTCTCTCTCTCTCTCTCTCTCTCTCTCTCTCTTTCTATGTCTCTCTCTCTCTCTCTCTCTCTCTCTCTCTCTCAGGAGGATGATGGGAGTGACAGGTCGTATGTCACACCTCTCTCTCATTCCACAGCATGCTTCATGCTCCTGAGCCGTCACCATGGCAACCTGGCTATCGGTCGGCCCACATCCGCATATACATACATGCACACACACACACACACACACACAGGCTGCAAATGTATCCACTAATCCTCAGGAGGTGTTTCCTCTTTATGTCTCTCACAAGCAGGTCGCCACAGCTGGATCTATCAGGGTGTGTGTGTGTGTGTGTGTGTGTGTGTTATGCATATTTTATAAGCCAATCATTTAAACAGAAAGCAATTTAGAAAAAAACAGTCTTCGTTTGACGAAAACCCCTCCTCCATCCATACCATCTTTCCTCCACATTCCTCCATCTTCTTCATCCCTCCATCCATTCTGTCCCTTCTTTCTTCCAGATTCCTCCATCCATACAATCCCTTCTTCTTCTTTATCTCTCCATCCATACCTTCCCTTTTTTTCTCTTCCCTCCATCCTTTTCATCCCTCCTTTCATACGGTTCCTTATTTCTTCCTAGTTCCATCATCTGTAGCTTCCTTGCCTGTCTATCTATCTATCTATCTATCTATCTATCTATCTATCTATCTATCTATCTATCTATCTATCTATCTATCTATCTATCTTATTCATCATTATCCTCTTTTCTTTTGTCAACCCTCCCTCATTTCTCCATCCATTCATTATTTACACTTCTTCACTCCTCTGTCCTACACAGCTGTCCATCCTCTTCATCCCTCCATCTTCTCATCCATCAACTTCTTAGTCCTTTTATCCATACTTTCCCATCTTTCTTTTCATCCCTCCATCCATTCTGTACGTTCTTTTTTCCCTAATTCCTCCATCCACACAATCTTTTCTTCTTCTTTATCTCTTCATCAATACCTTCTCTTTTTTCTTTTTTATCCCTCCATCCTTTTCATCCCTCCATTCATACATTCCCCCCTTTCTTCCTCATCCCACTGTCCGTAGCTTCTCTATCTATCTATCTATCTATCTATCTATCTATCTATCTATCTATCTATCTATCTATCTATCTATCTATCTATCTATCTTATTCATCATTATCCTCTTTTCTTTTGTCAACCCTCCCTCATTTCTCCATCCATTCATTATTTACACTTCTTCACTCCTCTGTCCTTCACAGCTGTACATCCTCTTCATCCCTTCATCTTCTTCTCTTTCTCATTGTTCAGGTTATTTCTCTTTTCAGTGTTAATAAACACATTCGAATAAGTTGAATATGTCGATAAGTTGAATATAAGTTGAATAATGTCTGTGTGTGTGTGTGTGTGTGTGTGTGTGTGTGTGTCTCCAGATGTGAGTCATGCTCTTCCCGCTCATCTGTCTGCAGCGAGCCAAATTAGAAATGAGAGCCATAGACAGCTTTGATGTGTGTGTGGCGGGGGGGGCTGTCTGGAGCAAGGCTGCTATAAACACACACACACACACACACACACACACACACACACACACACACAAATGCAGTGGATGACCAAGTGCAAGGCCATGAACATGAACGGATGAAAAGGTTGGAAGAAAGATAAGGATAGAGGGATGAGCAGGATGTAGATATAAAAAAGGATGAAGGGATGAGAAGATGGAAGGATCAGATGGATGAAGAGAAGATGGAAGGATCAGGAGGAGATACAGATAAAGAGGATTGAGGGCTCAGGTGGATGAAGAGATGGTGGAAGGATAAGGTGGAGATACAGTTAAAGAGGATTGAGGGATGAGAAGATCGAGGGATCAGAACCATGGAGAGATAAAAACAATTAAGTACACATGTTGGGATCAGGAAGATGAAAGGATGAGAAGATGGAATGATCAGGAGGATATAAACATAAAGTGGGTGGATGGATGGATGGATGGATGGGTAGATGGATGGCAAGGAATGATCAGGAGGATATAAAGATAAAATGGATGGATGGCTGGATTAGAAGATGGAAAGTGCAGGAAGATGCAGAGAAAAAGAGAATGGAGGGATGAGAAGATGGAAGGATCAGGAAGGATGAAGAGAAGATGGAAGGATCAGGAGGATGAAGAGAACATGGAATGATCAGGCGGATATAAAAATAAAGTGAATGGATGGATGGATGAGAAGATGGAAGGTGCAGGAAGATGCAGAGATAAAGAGAATGGAGGGATGAGATGATGGAAGGATCAGGAGGAGATACAGATAAAGAGAATGAAGGGATGAGAAGATGGAAGGATCAGGAAGATAAAGAGAAGATAATGAGAATGGAAGGATGAGAGGATGAAAGGATCAGTAGGAGATACAGATAAAAAAGATGAAGGGATAAGATGATGGAAGGATCAGTTGGATAAAGAGAAGATGGAGGGATGAGTAGGAGATGCAGACAAAAAGGATGAAGGGATAAGATGAAGGTTCTGGAGGATGAAGAGAACATGGAATGATCAGGAAGATATGAAGATAAAGTGGATGGACAGATGGATGGATGGATAGATGAGAAGATGGAAGGTGCAGGAAGATACAGAGAAAAAGAGAATGGAGGGATGAGAAGATGGAAGGATCAGGAGGATAAAGAGAAAATGGAGGGATCAGAAGGAGATACAGATAAAAATGATGAAGGGATGAGAAGATGTCAGGATCAGAATGATGAAAGGATGAGAAGATAGAAGGATCAGTAGGATGTAGAAATGAGGTTTGTGAGATGGTGGAAAGGGGCGGAGCTTCCAGATGGTTCAGATTCTTCATGTTTTTGAATAAACAGTAAGTGTTAAGTGTGAGTGAGGGATTAATCGTCCCAGTGTACGATAGTATTTACGAAGTTCCTACGCAATTAATCGCCATGGTAACAGTAGCGTAAATCCCCCTCAGGCAGCCGAGTCTAGGTAGGTGAGCTCTCGGGAAGGCCTGATTTAGTGATATGCCCTGGTTTTATTTATGTGTGCGTGTGTGCGTGTGCGTGTGTGTGTGTGTGTGTGTGTGTGTGTGTGTGTTATGTAAATCAATCACTTTGGTTGTATAACAGACCGTACAATGGATCTTTATTTGTCCTTGGCTTCACTGGCTGATTAAAATCGACATCTTACATCAATCTGTTTCTGTTTTATTAATGAACATGTTTGTATTGTGTGTGTGTGTGTGTGTGTGTGTGTGTGTGTGTGTGTTTTCAGAAATGTTACTACAACCTGATTGTCTGCTAATTTTTTGTTAAAATTTTTACAGATGTTATTTATTTATTTTTTAAGAAGTATTTATAGTGTAGTGTGACTAGTAATAATAGTAATAGTAATATTAGTGTAGTGATACTTGTAGTAATAGTAATAATCATAGGTGATATTAGTTGTAGTAATAATACTACTACTAGTAGTAGTGTATTGTAGTAGTGGGGGTAATAGTTGTGGTAATAATACTATTACTAGTAGTTGTAGGGGTAGTGCTACTAGTAGTGGTAATAGTTGTAGTAGTAATTCTATTAGTAGTAATTGTTGTAGTGGTAGTGTATTGTGCAGTGTATGTTACTAGTATTAGGCATAATATTAGCTGTAGTATTAATTGTTGTTGTAGTAATAGTAGTGTAGTGATACTAGTAGTAATAGTTGTAGTAGTAGTAAGAATCATAAGTTTAGTAATAATTAGTAATAGTTTCTGCTGTGTAGCTATACTAGTGATGCTAGTTGTAGTAATAATAATAATAATAATAATAATAATACTAGTAGTAGTGTTTGCATAAGTAATAGAATTAGTAGTTGTGGTAATAATACTATTACTAGTAGTTGCATAGGTAGTGCTACTACTAGTAGCAGTAGTAGGAATTCTAGTAGTAGTTTTTGTAGTGGTAGTAATAGTAGTAGTTGTAGTAATATTACTATTAATAGTCATAATACTAGTAGTAGTATTAGTTGTTGAAGGAGTAGTAGTTGTTGTAGTAATAGTGCTAGTAGTAATAGTAATAGTAGTGTAGTGATACTAGTAGTAATCGTTGTGGTAGTAGTAATAATCATACGTTTAGTAATAATTAGTAATAGTATCAGTTGCATAATCATAATAGTGATACTAGTTTGCATAACTATTAGGAGTACTAGCTGTGGTAATACTACTATTACTAATAGTTTTAAAGGTAGTGCTATTATTACTACTTGTAGTAGTAGTAGGAGGAATTCTACTAGTAGTAGTTGTTGTAGTGGCAGTAATAGTGTTAGTTGTTGTAGTAATATTCCTGTTAATAGTCATAATACTAGTTGTTGAAAGAGTAGCTGTAGTAATAGTACTAGTAGTAATAGTAATACTAGTGCAGTAATAATTCTGTCAGTAGAAGAAGTTGTAGTAGTAATTTTAGTAGTGGTATGTTTTTGTTGTAGTTGTAGGTTGTGTGTGTGTGTGTGTGTAGTGACGATGTCCTCTGTCTCCTCTCACAGCTCGGGGACGTGTGTGTGTAAGACGGGAGTGTACGGCCCCAAGTGTGATGACTGTCACCCAGGATTCTTCCACTTCAGCAGCTCGGGGTGTCAGCCGTGTCAGTGCAATGGACACTCCACTTACTGCCACCCGCAATCCGGTCAGTGCCCCAAACACTATCTCACCCTCTTTCCATCCGGTCAGTGCCCCAAACACCCTCTCATCCTCTCACAATCTGGTCAGTGCGCCAAACACTATCTCACCCTCCTTCTATCCGGTCAGTGCCCCAAACACCCTCTCGCAATCTGGTCAGTGCCCCAAACACCCTCTCACCCTCTCGCAATCTGGTCAGTGCCCCTCTCACCCTCTTTCTATCCGGTCAGTGCCCCAAACACCTTCTCACCCTCTCGCAATCCGGTCAGTGCCCCAAACACCCTCTCACCATCTAGTCAGTGCCCCAAACACCGTCTCACACTCTTGCAATCCGGTCAGTGCCCCAAAAACCCTCTCACCCTCTCGCAATCCAGTCAGTGCCCCAAAATCCCTCTCACCCTCTCGCAATCCGGTCAGTGCCCCAAAAACCCTCTCAACCTCTTGCAATCCGGTCAGTGCCCCTCTCACCCTCTGGCCATCCGGTCAGTGCCCCAAACACCCGCTTACCCTCTCGCAATCCGGTGAGTACCCCAAACACTGTCTCACCCTCTCGCAATCCGGTCAGTGCTCTAAAAACCCTCTCACCCTCTCGCAATCCGGTCAGTGCCTCAAAAACCCTCTCACCCTCTCGCAATCCGGTCAGTGCCCCTCTCACCCTCTTGCCATCCGGTCAGTGCCCCAAACACTATCTCACCCTCTCGCCATCTGGTCAGTGC
Organism: Hemibagrus guttatus; assembly: GCA_033459395.1. NCBI lineage: Eukaryota > Metazoa > Chordata > Actinopteri > Siluriformes > Bagridae > Hemibagrus > Hemibagrus guttatus. The sequence goes on along the minus strand of JAUCMX010000007.1, from coordinate 2,069,988 downwards.
CCCAAACACCCTCTCACCCTCTCGCCATCTGGTCAGTGCCCCAAACACCCACTCACCCTCTCACAATCCAGTCAGTGTCCCAAACACCCTCTTACCCTCTCGCAATCCGGTCAGTCCCTCAAACACCCACTTACCCTCTCACCATCCGGTCAGTGCCCCAAACACCCTCTCACCCTCTCGCCATCTGGTCAGTGCCCCAAACACCCACTCACCCTCTCACAATCCAGTCAGTGTCCCAAACACCCTCTTACCCTCTCGCAATCCGGTCAGTCCCTCAAACACCCACTTACCCTCTCACCATCCGGTCAGTGCCCCAAACACCCTCTCACCCTCTCGCCATCCGGTCAGTGCCCCAAACACCCTCTCACCCTCTCGCCATCCGGTCAGTGCCCCAAACACCCTCTCACCCTCTCGCAATCCGGTCAGTGCCCCAAACACCCTCTCGCCATCCGGTCAGTGCCCCAAACACTATCCCAGCCTCTCACCATCCGGTCAGTGCCCCAAACACCC